>JAXIVJ010003336.1:0-40000 GCA_036785665.1 Chirona hameri
TATTCAGGTCGTCAAAAACTGCCACTCGGTGGCCTGGTTGGCCATTAAACATGCAGCTCTATTCCAAGTATTTGCTTGTGTGCCGCGAAGTCTCGGCCGCGCCATTCATGTCTTTATTTGATTTGTTTTTTGTACATACATGGGGTCTCCACTAGGCACAGTGGCTATTATGCCCCAATTCACGAATGACTAATGAACGTTTTAAATAAAAATCGCACTCAATAGCTAACTACGAATACCCACATACATGATGCACGCATACACACATACACACTTACACACGTAAACAAAAATAATTCACTTGCATGTAGCGCATGTTCATGCGTTCGACTAAGCACTCATGGTATAGTGAAACCATGGGAGCTTCCTTACACATTGCGAAGTAATTGTTTCAAGTTGAGGGAGGAAGTCGCCTGGCGCATTCCATGCAGCTCGGTAGGAAGACTATTGTAGAGGTTTGGTGCCCTAACACAACATCGTCGTTTACCGGCCTCCGTTTGACATCGAGGAACAGCGTACAAATGGTCCTGCCGAGTGTAATAGCCCCGTTGACATAGCAATTTACAAATAGTGAAACATTGTCCACTAATTGTGGAACATCTTCCATTAAGCTCGTTTGAGTAGATATCACCACAACACCAGACTGAGATTTGATCCAATTTGCTCAAACATACAGTGTAAGAGTGATCTTGGTTCCTTTTAATTCGAAATAGTGCTTTATAAGTACTGTTAACAGCCCAAACATCCAGAGCGGAGTATTTTTTCTTCCGACATTTTGACCTTCATTTGGTAGCGTAGCAGCTTTTGCGAAGACTGCTACGCTTCCATATGCGCAACCGATTTACTTTTTCGGACGGCAGTTGCCGCTTTTTCGCGATTAAGAACTAGAGCTGCAAGATCTCCGGAAAGTATCATACCGGTACCATACAACAATACCACCAATAACACAATGTTCCACCAATATACCGACGCTGTCATTAGTATTTTGTCGCACATATGTTCGCATGCCGCATAGTACATGCCGCAAGCATCTAAGAAGTGCTTGCGGTGCCTAAAATTGACCCGCTGTGTCGTGCACCGTACCGTAAGTCATGCAGCTCGAAACGTGGGAGGAGCTTATTTTAGCCAAGTTAGCGGGCACTTATTTTCGCGACCAGCACCTGACGTGAATTCTGTATAATACCACGGAAACAACACCAACACAGGCAATAACTAGGCTGCAACAACCATACGACCAATGTGATACATAACAGCAGACGGTAAATTGACGCACTGGCGCCGTAATCGTGATCATGTGATGGTGAAAGAAACCTTCATGCTCCACTATTAGTGAACAATGTTCCACTGCTTTGAAACTGCTATGTAAACGGGGCTAATATACCCACACAGCGGCGGCTGATCATTGATACGTGGGCTTCCCAAGACAACCTATTGTCGAAGATCAGGCCTAGATTCCTTACCTCGTTACAAGGTTCGAGGAGAGTGTCACAAAAAGTGACTTGAAAATTTGGGAGGTTCCGCAGATTTGGGGGGCTGCAAAAACAATGAGTGCTGTTTTAGATGGATTGACTTTAAGAGAATTTGCACGGAACCAGGTGTCTAGACTAGCGAGAGCGGCTTCCATTCGGTTAATGAGCGCTGGAAGGTCGGATTTTCTACCGGAAACTATGACCTGCGTGTCGTCTGCGTATTGCACGAAATCAGCTCCCTCTGAGTATAGCGACAGATCGTTGGCAAAGACACTGCACATTAGTGGGCCAAGGGCAGGGCCCTGGAAAACATCCATGGTGTTTTCAAGAGACTTTGAAGTCTTGGTCGCCCCAGAGCGGTCTCTCAACGCAACACTCTGTGTGTGCCCTCCTAAGTATGCACGGAACCAGGTAGTGTCAACTCCGTAGAGCTGCAGTTTCCTTGACAGAATATTCTGGTCAATAACATCAAAGCATTTACTCAGGTCGATGAGACATAAAAGCGTGATTTCCCCGCCATCGGTGGCGGTGATGATCCGATCGGTGACTGTCATCAGCGCGGTTTCCGTCGAATATCGGGGACGGAAGCCGTGCTGGGACGGGGAGAGCAGATGATTGTATGATAGGTAATGATAGAGCTGGCATTGCACTAGCCGCTCAGCCAATTTGGTGATGACGGGTATGATAGATATGGGTCTGAAGTTAGATGGATCGGACGGGTTGCCGGTTTTGAAAATGGGATGGATGATTGAGTGCTTACATGAATTTGGAATATCTGATCGGGTAATGCAAGTATTAACAATGTTAAGGATGACACCACCGATAGCAGGGAAAGCCGCTTTCAAAATTCGAATACAAAGCCCATCTGAGCCACAAGCGGCTGTGCTGGACATGCCCATCAGCGTTTCTCGGAGCATCGGTAGGGTGACAGGGGAGAGGGAGAAACCTCAGGCGCCAACACGAGGGAGGCGGCAGTCAATAGCTGGGGCCGGCCCCTGTTTGTTTAGCTCGCTTGCCACCTTTGGACCCACACTGACAAAAAAGTCGTTAGAGAGTCAACGGATGTGTTAGGTACCACTCTCTGTCCACCCTTCTTACTCTGCACTACAGAACAAATGTTTCGCCACACAGAGGCTGGACCTTGCTCATTGATTCGGCTCTGTATGTCGTTCCTCGTGTCTTTACGGATTGCGGCACGGACCGATCGATTAAGATCACGATACTCCCGCGAATTCCGTCCCATTTCTCTGAGTGCTTTACGGCGTCGAGCCATGTGTTCCTTTGTAGCATCAGAGACGGGGGAGCGGTCGGGTTCCTAATAGTGACTTTTTTCATTGGGGCGTGCTCGTTGAGAATCGGCCATGAACAGTGACAGAAAACGCTTCCCACTTCTCAGTCACAGTGACTGATATAAACACATCCTCCCAGTCCACATGAAATAAGTCGTCATGGAAAGATGTGATGTCGATGCGTTTAAGACAGCGAGACATCACAGTGAAAGGTTTTACCCGGATATGATGCACTGCGATACGAAAACGATTAAACTTGTGTGGACTAAAATGACAGAATTCAGTACAACAGTCAAGAATATTAGCACAGTTCTTCACAATGCAAACATCAAGCAGAGATCCAGCTGAAAACGTGGGCGATGTCACTATTTGATTGAGAGAATAAACAGTTAAAAATTCCTCTAAGCGTGATCGTGCTATATCTGGCAGTGCCTTTATCATATCACAATTAAGGTCCCCACAGATCACAACGGATGTGTTCGGACGGTTGATAGTGAGGTACTGCATCTGGGTTTCGAGATCTTCGAAGTCGGCCTGGAGGGCGGCTACATAATGTCTAGGCGGTCTGTAGAGGGACCCGATGACCAGCTGACGCCCACGGTCCAGCTTCACCATCACCCATAGGACATCCAGCTTACTGTCAAGAACGCGTATAGTGCGCAAAAATATGTCGTGGAATACAACTGACCCCAAAAACATGAAACGCTATGTTATTTATAAAAAGGTACCAGAAAATATCATAAATAAACTAGTTAAGGTCCCTCAGGAATGTGATACTTTACGGATGGTACCAACACAATAAAATAACCATCGTGAAAACGGCTATTATTTTAGGTACCAACCTACGGTGTGGGAAACCCCCTTTTTGTGTCTATCGCGACCGTAGCGCCACGTGGTGGCAAGGAAAGATTACTATGAGACCTACTGTACCAGTGGCGCCGTTCGTTGCTGGAGGTGACCTTTCCCTGTGGCATTCGTGAGAGATGTTCGAGATAAGTCTGCCTCCGAGAGTGCGCTGAGGGTCCGGTGGGATCGAACGGGGCGCTTCGAGAGAGCATTCTGTCAGCACTCGACGTCGACTGAAAGGCGAACTGCCACCCGCTGGCTGGAGTAGGCGGAAGGCAACTGCAGGCGCAGCGGCAGATAAGTGACAACCACAGACGTAGTGGGAGACGACTGACGGGACCCACAGACGTAGTGGGAGACGACTGACGGGAACCACAGACGTAGTGGGAGACGACTGACGGGAACCACAGACGTAGTGGGAGACGACTGACGGGAACCACAGACGTAGTAGGAGACGACTGACGGGGTTACGGGGAAAACTCTGTATTAGACAGCAGACAGCAGACAGCAGACAGCAGACAGCAGGCAGCAGGCAGCAGGCAGCAGGCAGCAGACAGCAGGCAGCAGACAGCAGACAGCAGACAGCAGACAGCAGACAGCAGACAGCAGACAGCAGACAGCAGACAGCAGACAGCAGACAGCAGACGGCAGACGGCAGACGGCAGACGGCAGACGGCAGACGGCAGACGGCAGACGGCAGACGGCAGACAGCAGACAGCAGACAGCATACAGCAGACAGCAGACAGCAGACAGCAGATAGCAGACAGCAGACAGCAGACAGCAGACAGCAGACAGCAGACAGCAGACGACAGACGGCAGACAGCAGACAGCAGACAGCAGACAGCAGACAGCAGACAGCAGACAGCAGACAGCAGACAGCAGACAGCAGACAGCAGACAGCAGACAGCAGACAGCAGACAGCAGACAGCAGACAGCAGACAGCAGACAGCAGACAGCAGACAGCAGACAGCAGACAGCAGAACGCGGCAGACAGCAGACGGCAGACGGCAGACGGCTGACAGCAGATAGCAGACAGCAGACGGCAGACGGCAGACAGCAGAATGCAGGAGAAAGATGTAAGCCAGCCGCCGACCGGCTCTCCCACTGCTGGCAGCATTGCCGGTCGAGCACAGGCGCGGAGGACGCGGAGGACAGGCGAAGACAGGACAGGCGCGGAGGACGATCAAACACAGCACGGCACTCACCGGCCACGATCATACGCGGAAACGAAAACAAAATAACACCGCACAGAGGGAGAGGAGGCCGAGCAGCAGCCACAGGCCGTCCACTGCCAGAGGGTACAGGCTGAGCTTGGTTGAGGACACCGACACTCGAGCGTCGAAGGGTGACAGCGACAACACTTGAGAAAGGCTATACAAAACAATCAGAGGCAAGAAAACCAATGCGTTGGGGAAAATGCGTGAGAGGAATCAGTGAAGACTGCGAGACGCAAGTTGGATTATTTAAGATTGAATCCATTAACGAAGCATAAACTGACAAATATATCGAGCCAAGTGACAGGGAATTCCTGAGACGGATCATCCGAGAATAATCATCAGACCACGTTATGAAATGACCACAGGTATAGCCCATCGTGCGTGAGCGCGGTACAGTACGATGTTCTGCTCTCTAATATGAAATGATCACAGGTATAGTCCATCGTGCGTGAGCGCGGTACAGTACGATGTTCTGCTCTCTAATATGAAATGATCACAGGTATAACCCATCGTGCGTGAGCGCGGTACAGTACGATGTTCTGCTCTCTAATATGAAATGATCACAGGTATAGTCCATCGTGCGTGAGCGCGGTACAGTACGATGTTCTGCTCTCTAATATGAAATGATCACAGGTATAGTCCATCGTGCGTGAGCGCGGTACAGTACGATGTTCTGCTCTCTAATATGAAATGATCACAGGTATAGTCCATCGTGCGTGAGCGCGGTACAGTACGATGTTCTGCCCTCTAATATGAAATGATCACAGGTATAGTCCATCGTGCGTGAGCGCGGTACAGTACGATGTTCTGCTCTCTAATATGAAATGATCACAGGTATAGCCCATCGTGCGTGAGCGCGGTACAGTACGATGTTCTGCTCTCTAATATGAAATGATCACAGGTATAGTCCATCGTGCGTGAGCGCGGTGCAGTACGATGTTCTGCTCTCTAATATGAAATGATCACAGGTATAACCCATCGTGCGTGAGCGCGGTACAGTACGATGTTCTGCTCTCTAATATGAAATGATCACAGGTATAGTCCATCGTGCGTGAGCGCGGTACAGTACGATGTTCTGCTCTCTAATATGAAATGATCACAGGTATAGTCCATCGTGCGTGAGCGCGGTACAGTACGATGTTCTGCTCTCTAATATGAAATGATCACAGGTATAGTCCATCGTGCGTGAGCGCGGTACAGTACGATGTTCTGCTCTCTAATATGAAATGACCACAGGTATAGTCCATCGTGCGTGAGCGCGGTACAGTACGATGTTCTGCTCTCTAATATGAAATGATCACAGGTATAGTCCATCGTGCGTGAGCGCGGTACAGTACGATGTTCTGCTCTCTAATATGAAATGATCACAGGTATAGTCCATCGTGCGTGAGCGCGGTACAGTACGATGTTCTGCTCTCTAATATGAAATGATCACAGGTATAGTCCATCGTGCGTGAGTGCTGTACAGTACGATGTTCTGCTCTCTAATATGAAATGATCACAGGTATAGTCCATCGTGCGTGAGCGCGGTACAGTACGATGTTCTGCTCTCTAATATGAAATGATCACAGGTATAGTCCATCGTGCGTGAGCGCGGTACAGTACGATGTTCTGCTCTCTAATATGAAATGATCACAGGTATAGTCCATCGTGCGTGAGCGCGGTACAGTACGATGTTCTGCTCTCTAATATGAAATGATCACAGGTATAGCCCATCGTGCGTGAGCGCGGTACAGTACGATGTTCTGCTCTCTAATATGAAATGATCACAGGTATAGTCCATCGTGCGTGAGCGCGGTACAGTACGATGTTCTGCTCTCTAATATGAAATGATCACAGGTATAGTCCATCGTGCGTGAGCGCGGTACAGTACGATGTTCTGCTCTCTAATATGAAATGATCACAGGTATAGCCCATCGTGCGTGAGCGCGGTACAGTACGATGTTCTGCTCTCTAATAACACTGCAGTCGGCAGCAGTTACCGAATGACAGCGCAGACGAGAGCCAGCCGGCAGCCGCTTGGGAGCGCAGCAGCTGGGTGTGCACACTCACATGCCTCTCGGTACTCTGGCCATTGGCAGCCTAGACGAGAGCCAGCCGGCAGCCGCTTGGGAGCGCAGCAGCTGGGTGTGCACACTCACATGCCTCTCGGTACTCTGGCCATTGGCAGCCTAGACGAGAGCCAGCCGGCAGCTGCTTGGGAGCGCAGCAGCTGGGTGTGCACACTCACATGCCTCTCGGTACTCTGACCATTGACAGCCCAGACGACAGCCAGCCGGCAGCCGCTTGGGAGCGCAGCAGCTGGGGTGTGCACACTCACATGCCTCTCGGTACTCTGGCCATTGACAGCCTAGACGACAGCCAGCCGGCAGCCGCTTGGGAGCGCAGCAGCTGGGTGTGCACACTCACATGCCTCTCGGTACTCTGGCCATTGGCAGCCTAGACGACAGCCAGCCGGCAGCCGCTTGGGAGCGCAGCAGCTGGGTGTGCACACTCACATGCCTCTCGGTACTCTGGCCATTGACAGCCTAGACGACAGCCAGCCGGCAGCCGCTTGGGAGCGCAGCAGCTGGGTGTGCACACTCACATGCCTCTCGGTACTCTGGTCATTGACAGCCTAGACGAGAGCCAGCCGGCAGCCGCTTGGGAGCGCAGCAGCTGGGGGTGCACACTCACATGCCTCTCGTCGGTACTCTGGCCATTGTGTAACAAGTAGCGATCATTCTGAATGCTCGGTACAGTATCCAGCAGCACTGATCTTTCAGTGAAATGTCTCTGACTTGGGACTGAGTCAGTTAACTGACAGTTAACTGACAGCCAGTTGACAGCGCCATCCGAAGCTCCAGCTCCATCCGAAGCTCCAGCTCCATCCGAAGCTCCAGCTCCATCCGAAGCTCCAGCTCCATCCGAAGCTCCAGCTCCATCCGAAGCTCCAGCTCCATCCGAAGCTCCAGCTCCATCCGAAGCTCCAGCTCCATCCGAAGCTCCAGCTCCATCCGAAGCTCCAGCTTCATCCGAAGCTCCAGCTCCATCCGAAGCTCCAGCTCCATCCGAAGCTCCAGCTCCATCCGAAGCTCCAGCGCCATCCGAAGCTCCATCTCCATCCGAAGCTCCAGCTCCATCCGAAGCTCCAGCTCCATCCGAAGCTCCAGCTCCATCCGAAGCTCCAGCTCCATCCGAAGCTCCAGCTTCATCCGAAGCTCCAGCTCCATCCGAAGCTCCAGCTCCATCCGAAGCTCCAGCTCCATCCGAAGCTCCAGCTCTATCCGAAGCTCCAGCTCCATCCGAAGCTCCAGCTCCATCCGAAGCTCCAGCTCCATCCGAAGCTCCAGCTCCATCCGAAGCTCCAGCTCCATCCGAAGCTCCAGCGCCATCCGAAGCTCCAGCTCCATCCGAAGCTCCAGCTCCATCCGAAGCTCCAGCTCCATCCGAAGCTCCAGCTCCATCCGAAGCTCAGTGGCGACACACAGTCTGGAAATACCCGTAGAAACAACTCCATGGCGCGTGTTGACTCAATAATGAGTCCAAATCAGGTGAGCGATAGTTTCTCAGATTCGGGACGCTCGCAGACAGCCCGGCGGCTCGGTCGAAGTCGATATGGTGTAGTGAACTGACTTTAGCCTCGCCAGGGGCGGTCGCAGCCCTGGCCTTGAGGGGGAGGGTCAACTTGGCAAAATGGCCCTCGGTTGGTCTGAAAGGGCCCTCGGTCGGTGCGAGGGGCCCTACGCTGATTTGAAAGGATATTTTACACCTGAGGCTTGGTTTTGTACTTTTGGGGGCTTTTAAACCCTATGGCTTATGCTGGTCTGAAAGGGGCCTTCAGACGGTCTGAGAGGGTATTTTCAGGCATTGGGTATTCCAAGACAGATCGTCGGGGCCAAAACACACTGCATTTCAGGTTTGATGCAAATCCATTGTCATGGGTTTTAACAGGGACGTCACGAAAAGTGTGAGTGTGTGGGGGGGGGGGGGGGGTGGGACAGTGGAACTTTGATCTCGTATTGAGATAAACCAAATAGGCGCTATCTATGCCACTATGCAATATTTCTTTGAAGATTCGGGCTCTTCTAGTCTTGGCAGTTTGCGAACCCTTTGCCATAAAACAAAATCACTGACCAAAAGACAATATTTTAGAAGAAAAAAATGGCAGAAAAGTGAGGGGGCCATGCCCCCCCCCCCCTGTTCATACGCCTATGTGGGTATATGAGGCGCTAAATCACGTTGTGGCAAGTTTCAGCTCCCTTGATGGAACAGTTACTGAGTTATCGCCACCGGCATTTCCGTGAGGTCACGATGCAAGGCTTCCTTCTAAGCCAACACGCTGCCACCGATTAACACGCGCAGTGGAGAGGGGTATGCCACTCACACGCAGTGGAGGGGAGGGGGGGACTTACGTGCCCCCCCCCTAAGATCTCCGAAAGTATGAGAATTAGAACAATCAAACTTACAGCGTAGGTAGGTGCTATAATTATCGACATTTGCAAAAAAAAAATCGCGACCTTCGGTCAATATCTTCAAGGTCAAAGGAGGTCACGAAGGTGAAATCGGGCCAAATGTCACAATTTTGGGAAATTGACCTCTGTGACGTCACAGGTCACCAGCAATGTGCCCAAAGTTGTTTCTGGGGATGAACATTGACATTGTCTACCGAATGGCGTTTGAATCATCCCGATCTGACAGTTGGTTCCGAAGATATCGCTTTGCCGACTTCGATTCTGGCCGCCATCTTGGAATGCAACTCCATATAATTCAAAAATTGATAGACCGATTTGGATTTTTTTACGTGAAACGATCCGCTATTGAGTTGGCGTTAATGTCGCGTAAAAAAACACCGCCCTGCTCCGCTTCGTTTTTGATCTATTCACGAAAAACATGTGGACGGAGGGGCACAAAAGTGCCCCCCCCCCCCCCTCCACTGCGCGTGTTAACCTTGGACCTGGTGTGGGTCATTTTGACTCTCCCTGAGGGTTTTCGGGAATAGCGGGAAAACGGCAGCGTACAGCGCCACCAAAATTAGCATAGTTCCTCAGGCATCAATTATCCATATATTGTGTATTTTTTTACCTCTGGTCATTACAGGTCAGGTCACCAGGTCACGTCGAGTGATCTTACCTCCAAAAATAGTTGCGGTCGTGTCAAAGTCACGGGGGTTGAACGATTTAAAACTCACAGAAGTTAATCAGAGCATAGGTATCGACAATTCGTTTAACTCGGATATTTGTATATCGGTGACCAAAGGGCAGGGCAATTTCTTGACCTACCCATTACAAGTCAATTGGAAAATATATAAATGCTTCTTATTCAGAGGATATGAAATACCCAGACCAGACCAATTCTTGCAGAATCATGTTATGTTAGCTCACTCTTGACCAGGTGCAACTGTTGCGATGCAAGGTCAGCTGAGGACATCTGAGGTCACTAGCACTTGTTTGCCAATGACTCTTTATAGAATGAACACAGAGACGTGCAACTCGCATTACTGTGTTTGTCTTGCTGAGATGCGTCTCTTCATATGCAACATTACCTACTGGGTTCACAAATGACCTTGACCTGAGGTAATTTTGTTTTATTTGACCCAATACGGTCATCGTAAATACGGTTCGAAGTGCCTCGACGAGACAAACACAATGGCGTTGAAATTATTTCCCTATATTCATTAGGTAAAACGTTGTGGACGAAAAACTTCTTGGAAGCAAATGTCAGTATGACATTTGGTGACCTCTGAAGCCTAAACTGTTAACATGAGTTAAAATGCGGTTTGTTATCATTTCTTCCTAGCAATCATAGTGCCTATTTAGTGCATCATAGTGCCTATATTAAGAGTGTCTGGAGCTAAGTCATAAAGTTTGCAAATTTCACTTTTGATGACCTCCGCTGGCCTCAATATTGACCTGATACAGAACATGACCGAAGTGACTTCCATTGGGCCCTCAGCGTCCATAAAAGGACCGTTGGTTGACCTGAAAGGGTCCTTGCCCAGCCTGAGAGGGTGTTGCTATGCCTGATGGGTCGTTATCAGGCGTCTAAGAGCCATATGACGGTCTGTGAGTCCCTTTCTAGGCTTAAAAGAGCGCTCGGTCGGCCTGCAAGGGCCGTCAAGCAGCGACAGGGCCTTTTGCTGGTTTGGGAGGGTATTTTTCAGAGAGCCCACTCTGAACTCCATTGGGCTCATCTGACCTCCATAGGTCCCGCTCTGACCTCCAGAGGGCCCACGCTGACCTCCCGCCCACTCTGACCTTCACAGTTCCACCTCTGGCTTCCTGGGGCCCCAATGTGGCCTCCAGGGAGCCTACGCTGACCTCAGGAGGCTCACTCCTGCCTCTAGGGGGCCCACTCTGACATCCATAGGGCCCATCTGGCCTTCAAAGGGCCCGCTGTGATCTCCAGAGGGCCCATCCTGACCGCCGGAGGGCCCACTCTGGCTCCAGACGGCCCCCTCTGGATACTAGTGGACCTCCTCTGGCTTCCTGGGGGCCCACTCTGACCTTCAGACGGCCCACCCTGGCCTTCAGAGGGCGCTCTCCAGCTTCCACCTCCAGAGGGTTCCCTCCTGCCTCCATAAGGCCAACTCTGACCTCCAGAGGGCCCCTCAGGCTTCACGACGGCCACTCTCGCTTTCAGAGGGTCCATGCTGACGGTGACATCCAGAGGGACCCTCCAGCTTCCAGAGGGCAACATGTGGCCTCCAGAGGGCCTACCCTGTCCTCCAAAGGGCCCACTTCGGCCTCTACCTCCAGAGGGCCCACTGCTGCCCTCCAGAGGGCCCACTGCTGCCCTCCAGAGGACCCACTCTGGCCTTCAGAGGGCCCACTCCTGCCTCTAGAGGGCTAACTCTGGCCTCCAGTGGGCCCCTCTTGCTTCCAGAGGGCCCACTCTGAACTCCAGAGGGCCATTCTGACCTGCGGAGAGCCCACTCTGGCTTTCAGAGGGCCCCTTTGGCCTTCAGAGGGCCATCATATGACCCCTTTGGCCTTCAGGGGGCCCTCGGGATACCATTGGGCCACTCTGACGTCCAGAGGGCCCACTCTGGCCTTCAGAGGGCCCACTCCTGCCTCTAGAGGGCTAACTCTGGCCTCCAGTGGGCCCCCTCTTGCTTCCAGAGGGCCCACTCTGAACTCCAGAGGGCCATTCTGACCTGCGGAGAGCCCACTCTGGCTTTCAGAGGGCCCCTTTGGCCTTCAGAGGGCCCTCATATGACCCCTTTGGCCTTCAGGGGGCCCTCGGGATACCATTGGGCCACTCTGACGTCCAGAGGGCCCACTCTGGCCTACATGGGACCCACTTTGGCCTACAGGGGCCATTCTGGCATCCAGTTGGCCTTCTCCCCACATCTAGAGGGCCCATTCTGACATGGAGTCAAGGCGGGGCCTTCGGACCCACCTGGGCCCCAGGTGACTTGGGGGTTGGGCATGGCCCGGATGCCCCCCCCCCCCCCTGCGACCGCCTCTGAACGTCGCCGGTCTCCTCTGGTCTCATTACACCGTCAGCAGCGAACCTGACGCGCCGCCGCCTGACAACAGTTCGTCAACAGCGCCCTGCGACCGCCTCTGAACGTCGCCGGTCTCCTCTGGTCTCATTACACCGTCAGCAGCGAACCTGACGCGCCGCCGCCTGACAACAAACAGCTCGTCCCTCAGCCGTGGTCAGATGCTAATCAGATCGTCCCTCAGCCGTGATCAGATGCTAATCAAATCGTCCCTCAGTCGTGATCAGATGCTAATCAAATCGTCCCTCAGCCGTGATCAGATGCTAATCAAATCGTCCCTCAGTCGTGATCAGATGCTAATCAAATCGTCCCTCAGCCGTGATCAGATGCTAATCAAATCGTCCCTCAGTCGTGATCAGATGCTAATCAAATCGTCCCTCAGCCGTGATCAGATGCTAATCAAATTATCTCAAAATCTCAGGCACAAACGTAACAGAACCAAGGGCAAACCAGTTTGGCTTACCCCAGAAGTAAGGAGTGCTATACAAGCTAAAAGAAGTGCATTTGGCATTTTGAAGGGATCTTCACTAGATATAAATCAGAAGGCCTACCAGAATGCAAGAAATTCAGTTAAGAAAAAGGTCAGAGCAGCTAAAAGGGCAAAGGAACTTGATTTAGCTAGGCATTGTAATGCAGATAGTAAGAAGTTCTTCAGTTTTTATAAGTTCAGTACAGTTTCCAAAAATATAGGTCCATTTAAGGTAGATGATGTGTTAGTTAGCAAGGACAGTGCAATGGTTGAAGTGCTTAATGATCAGTTTCAATATGTCTTTACTATCGAGGACCAGAGTAGTATTGCAGCACTTCAGCCTGAGCTAGAGACAGAGGAGACTATAGGAGAGCTAGGTGGCATAAGTAGTGAACTTGTTCTAGAATATCTAAAGAGAGTAAGGCCTAACAAGGCAGAAGGACCTGATGAAATCCATGCTAGACTTTTAAGAGAATCTGAAAGGGAGTTGTCGGTTCCATTAGCCATAATATTTTCTAAATCACTCGCAGATAGTAAAATTCCACTTGATTGGAAAAGAGCAAATGTTGTTCCTATTCATAAAAAGGGAGATAGAAGTAAAGAGGAAAACTATAGACCGGTTAGTCTGACCTCATTAGTCTGCAAGGTGCTTGAATCAATCATCAAAGATAAGATTGTTGAATTCTTGGAGCAAAATGAACTCATCAAGGATACACAGCATGGCTTTAGGAAGGGCCGTTCTTGTTTAACTAATCTTCTGGAGTTTTTGGATGTTGCAACAGATAGCTTTGATCAGGGTAAACAGCTAGATGTAGCTTTTCTTGATTTCAGTAAAGCATTTGACAAAGTGTCCCCCCATACAAGACTGGGGTTGCAACTTAAAATTCATGGGATCAGGGGCAAGATTCTGGATTGGATAGAAACGTGGCTTTCAGGACGCCAGCAAAGGGTTATATTGAATGGGTGCCAATCACAATGGAAGGAGGTTCTCAGTGGGGTTCCACAGGGCTCAGTCCTGGGCCCATTGCTTTTTATAATATTTGTGAATGCAATTGAGAACAGTATAGACAGCAAAGTCTTGAAATTTGCAGACGATCTAAAAGTTGTCAGGATTATTAGAGGAAAACATGATCAGGATGTTTTTCAATCAGATCTGGACAAGCTAGTTGAGTGGTCTGAAGCATGGCAGATGAAATTCAATTTGAGTAAATGTAAGATTATGCACGCTGGACGGGTTAGCAGTAAACATAGGTATGAAATGGGTGGGCAGAAAATGGAGCAGATTGAAAAGGAAAGAGATTTAGGTGTCGTGGTAAACAATAGACTATCAGCGTCAGACCAGGTTGTAGAAGCTAGGAAAAAGGCACTTAGAATGCTAGGGGCCATTAACAGAAATGTTTCCTACAAGAGTGAAAAGGTAATAACAAAACTGTATTGTGCATACGTTAGACCACATTTGGAGTATTGTGTACAAGCCTGGTCTCCAACATATGAGAAAGATTGCTGGTTGTTAGAAAGAGTTAAAAAAAGGGCAACAAAAATGGTTAATTGTCTTGGTAGTTTACCTTATGAAGATAGATTAAAAAAATTGGGTATGTTTTCACTTAGATATAGAAGGCTAAGAGGAGATCTAATTGAAGTCTTCAAATTTGTAAATAGTCAGCATTCTGGATATTTAAAGGGTATGTTTGAGTTCAATAGGGAAAATCGAGGTAGAGGTCATCAGCATAAACTCATTATGAAACAAAGTAGGACTAGGCTACGACAGTCATTTTTCAGTAGAAGGGTTGTAGGACATTGGAATATGCTACCAGGGGATGTCGCTGATGCAGTGACACTTGCTTCCTTCAAAATTAGATTAGATAAATACTTTACAGAGAAGGGATTAGTTCATAAATACTCGTGGGATTAGCCTTCTTTTATGCAGGTAGAGTAAGGTGATTTGAAGGGGCGAGACTGGTGGAGGGGGGGGGGGGGGTGGGGGTGGGGTGGGGTGCAACCTCGGATGGGCCCAAGAGGCTCTTTGTTGCACTTTTCTTTTATGTCTTTATGTCTAAATCGTCCCTCAGTCGTGATCAGATGCTAATCAAATCGTCCCTCAGTCGTGATCAGATGCTAATCAAATCGTCCGCCGATCCAGCGCCGATCAGCTGAGACAAACACTGCAACGCCTACCCGTATTTAATCGGCTTGTAATTGGGTCGGTTCTTTATTAATGCCATCGACCGGGAGCAGTGTGCCGGGCGGTCTTACGCCGAGGACGCACGGGCCGGACCCGCCGCTCGCTCGCTCACTCCAGTGGACTGGAGGCGCCGGCGGCGGCAGCGGCAGCGGCGGCGGGAGTGAGGAGTGAGCCGTGAGGAGTGAGAACAGTGACCGTGCTGGGAGCAGGAGTGACGATTGCGGCGGTGACGGTGGCGGCGAGAGCAGCCGTTATGCGGCCGCAGAGTGGAGACAGACGGGATCGCAGCCGACCAGGCCACCCGCCCAACAGCCTGCGGCGATATAATACGTTTGTGTGGTACCGCGAGACTACAGCTGCCCATACTGTCAAGAGGGGTCACAGTCTTACTCAGATGTGAGTAGTTAACGTCCCGCAACTTAACATATCAAGTTCCATACTCAGATCGATGTGTGAAGGTGCATAATTGCAGCAGTGTGCTAACATATAGTAATACCTACTTCCGAGTCAGAGTTTGCCTATAGCCAACTCGGAATGGTCTGATCCAATCCAAATAAGTCCATTTTCTCCGGCCTTCATGGATTGTATCCAAGTCAAATCCATAAATTTTCCTTGACCCGGGTCTATTCTAGTCCAATGAATATTGGGCTTCATAAATTGTAAATAGTAAAGCCGAATGATATTGATCTACGTAGTGCTTGAGCAAGGAGCATATACAAGCAATTTTCATCATTTGATGAAATAATGAAATAATCAAAACACTTCATCATTTCAAGGAGAGGTTAGCTAAATATAATCATTTAGAAAGCAAATGCCATTGATTTCGACTAGACGTTTATAGTTTCGACTAATACATTATTGACCCAGAAAGGTACTCCTTCAACCACCAAGAATCTATTTTAAATGATTATGAACATGATTTATTTTGAACATTGATCAGATATTGGATATTGCTAATTTATGTTGAAATACATCCAGTTAAATCCATCTTGATGCAAAAGCCTCCGATCCATTCAAATTTCAATAAATATATTGGATTGGATCATAAATATTAAAGGGAGCGTGCCTACTGTTTTGCAATGTCAAAAATATGTTTTCATATGGTAAGTAGATATTGGTTTGATTGTTGGATATGATGAAATTCACATCTTGAGCCCCTTTAGTTTAATTTTCATTTATATTGTTTTTTCTCTCTAATTTTTTATTCGATTTCTATTAAACGATCGCCACTATAGTGATGTTATGTAAAACGGCGTACAAACATCGTTTTGCACAACATGTTTGTCCCACTGTGAACTTTATTATGTGCAAGTTTCGTAGCTCTAAATTGATATCTTCGTCGAAAAATGGCCATCGGCCATCATCAAAATGGCCATCATCGAAAAGCATGATAGCCGTCCAGGTTCTGTCCGGCTGCTGCTATCAGTGCGCACGAGCTGTTTTGTCGAATTGCTATTGGCCGGCGCTAACAATATGCTAGCAGTTTAATCGATAGTTGCAGTGCTTCTAGTATCGGAAGCCCTCTGGAGTCTACCCGATATTTTTTTTTGCTCCCAGCAAGTTCCGGGAGTCTTTGAAATATATCAGCGACTAGGGTGAATCTGGAGAAATGAAGTCATGGGTCAATTTATAAAAATATAGACCAGTGTCAATACCCCAAATAAGCAATGTGAGTAGGTACACTCCCTTTAAGGATTAGTTGTGCCATTTTGTATTCGATTTCAAACTTTTTTAGTCTTTCGTAAGCCCACACAGAAACCAGTTTGCCAATTATCCTTTTAGGACGTCGATCTTTTTTCTGTTGGTCTTTTAGATCCATAGGCAATATGGTCTTACGAACGTCATTCACAAGCGATTATTTGGGTATCATATTACATCGACTGGCATAGCGCCCTAAAGCCCGATATCAGAATCTAGGTGCGTCGCCACCCGGGGGCCTGGGGGCAGGTCTAAAGCCCAATATCAGCATCTAGGTGCGTCGCCGCCTGGGGGCCGGTCTAAAGCCCGATATCAGCATCTAGGTGCGTCACCACCGGGGGGCCTGGGGGCTGGTCTAAAGCCCGATATCAGCATCTAGGTGCGTCACCACCGGGGGCCTGGGGGCCGGTCTAAAGCCCGATATCAGCATCTAGGTGCGTCGCCACCGGGGGGGGGGGCCTGGGGGCCGGTCTAAAGCCCGATATCAGCATCTAGGTACGTCGCCACCGGGGGGCCTGGGGCCGGTCTAAAGCCCGATATCAGCATCTAGGTGCGTCGCCACCGGGGGCCTGGGTACCGGTCATAATAATAAAGTTTTCCAACGTGCGATCTATTCTCGAGTTTTCAACTGTGATCTGGGCTGGTGCGGCCGACTGCCATACAAAGCGGGTCGATCGGGTGCAGCACAAATTATTTATGTGGCTTCTCCACAACACCCAGCCCGGAAATGCTCCTTCTCTCTCCTATCGTGACCTCTGTCACCACTTCAAAATTCCCACTCTAGCCGCAAGGCGAGTTCAGCATGATCTCTTTTTTCTCAAAAACGTTCTATGCAGCAAACTGGACACACCGCGTTTGCTCGAAAGCTTCTCTCTTCACGTGCCCGCCCGATCGACACGCCAATAAAACCTGCTTAATGTTCCTCACTCTCGTGTCAACATCGTGCAGAATGGAATGTACACTCGCTTGCCAATGGTCACGAACGCCTTCCTTAGAGAGAAGACTGTCCCGGCCGACATCTTCGATGATGGCCATGGCTCCTTCAAGCGGCAGGTGCTGAAATATGTCAGGAAGCAGTGTGGATTGCATGATGTTCTGCGTGACATGTAACGCGTTTTTGATATTTTGTTCTGTTATCGTCGTTTTATTTATACTTTTGTAGCTGTATTTGTGTGTATGTGTTTACGTTTTTAACTATTTGACTTCGCCTGTCATTGGGTTCATCCCGTTGGTGATACAGTTGAATAAAATAAAATAAAGCCCGATATCAGCATCTAGGTGCGTCACCACCGGGGGGGGGGGGGGGGGGGGCATGGGGGCCGGTCTAAAGCCCGATATCAGCATCTAGGTGCGTCGCCACCAGGAGCCTGGGGGCCGGTCTAAAACCCGATATCAGCATCTAGGTACGTCGCCACCGGGGGCCTGGGGGCCGGTCTAAAGCCCGATATCAGCATCTAGGTGCGTCACCAGGTGCGCCTGGGGCCGGTCTAAAGCCCGATATCAGCATCTAGGTGCGTCGCCACCGTCGCCACCGCCTGGGGGCCGGTCTCCCAGGATCGCTCCTGTCTCGCCCCCTCAAATTAGCGGGATTGTAACATTAGCTCATATGGAAGCGGGGGGGGGACACCTGGCTGGCCCCCGATACACCTAGCTGGTCCCCAATCAAAATTTGTGGCGACTCCCCCGTCAGCATCACAAGCGATGATTTTGTATCCGTGTATTTGTTTCTTATCAATACCTATGTTACCTATGTTAACACGAGCACCGACGGGGGTCGGATATCCGCCCCCGTAATAGTTTTTGTTTGTGAATAGTGGAGAGAAAAAAAAAACGAAATTTGACATGACTGTTTGGGCATCAATCATCGACATTGTGGAAAATGTTAACCTCGGGTCATCTCAGGTCAAGTCACGTCAAGTGATAGCGTCAAGTGACCCCACCTCCAAAGAAGTTTTTGAAAGTTTGTGGTGGTGTTAAAGCCAGTGGCTGACCGAGCGGTTTGAAATTCACAGGATTCAATAAGCCCATAAATAGTACCTAGAATTCGTATATCTCGGATTTTTGTTTGTTATATCGGTGACCTAAGTTCAGGTCGATTTCGTGACCTACCCATTATAAGTCAATGGGGGAAATTGAAAACGCATATTCTATGGGAAATGGCTAAACTGGACCAGTTTTCGCCGGATCCATCATTCTTGTGCCAAATGCAAAGACCAATGTCACATTTGTGTTCTTTGACCCCTTCGAGGTAAACTCAAGTGACCACCGAAGTCACATGCGGTGTTTCTGCAATAACTCCTTGCCAAATCAAAGTAGAGCAATGTTCTTTGCACCATTGTGTTTTGCTCGTGGAGACACATCGATTGATGTAAAATTTGGCCTTGACCTAACCTTAACCTGACCTCAGGTCAGGTCACATTTTGGACAGGTATGACCTAACTAGGTCACCCGATATATGTACACTTCAATGCGTCTCGACGAGAGAAATAAAATGTTGAAAACTGTATTACTTTATCATGCTTCTGTCAAACGTTATTCCTTTAAAACAATTATGCGATTTTTGGAATGTTTCGAGTTCAATGACCTCCCATGACCTAACTATTGACCTAAGGTCAAATCTGATGAAACCCTGGTGACAACAAATTTAATTATTTCGAGCGCTTTTCTTTTTTCTGCGCGTCGTTAGCTCTGCTAGTTTTCGAGATATAGACGGTTTTGTTAATGGGAATGTCTCACCTTTCTGAAAGTTGTCAAATATACGCTGGTTGTAGTAGAAAGTATGAAGTAAGTGCTGCTGAACACAATGGTGATATTTTTCACTCGAAACGTCACTTAACTTTATACAAATTCAGTTTTTTGGGATGATGACGTCATTATTGAGCTATAGGGAGCTATAGAGAAAACCTTTAGCTGCCAACATATGGCACAATCGTTTCCAGACAATGGACAAGTTTCATGTCGCGTAACCATATATTTTTTGGAAACTTTTACATAATATTTTTAATAAAAAAGACGATGGTGATGTTAATTTTTCTCAAAAAGTTGTATAAATACCTTAAAAAACTAATAACTCTATTTATACGTGTTGCCCTCTGATTGGTCATAATCGTGTGACGTCACACATGATGATTCAGTCTTTCGACGAACGCTATTAATAGGCGAGCGGGTATTTTTTCGAAGATTCAGCTTGTGATTAATTGATGTAGTGTTAAAAATGGACGGGAAAAAGGGAGATATTACTATTGATTGTTCAGAAATGTACAAACGCAACAGTAACTGCGCCAAATGCGGTATGCATCGGCGGTATGCAAAAACGAAAGCTCTGTGGTATGCTGCGGCTCGCAGAAGTGGCCCTATTGTCGTGGCCACTGGCCATGCAGAATGGCCCTACTGCCCTATAAAAGCTCCCAAGTGCCTCACATAATGCCACCTACCTCGCATAATGCCAACTACTTGTTGAGTGTTGATTGCTTGGCCAACCAAGTACTTTATCGGAGGCTTCTGCAAACGAAGCTAATAAGTAATTTTATACCTGAACAATATTCGTTATACATGGAAGTTTAACTTGACCAAAGGCACGCGCTCAATTATTACATTGGTGTTCCCACAGTGGTGGAAACTAAGATGCATTGCCTCAAGGCGATACAAGTATACAAGCATTGTCTGCTTGTTTCAAAGTGGGAAAACAGGATTGTACGTTGACGCTGACTGCTCATGAATCCGACATTTGAGAATTTCAGAACTTAAATATGACACTTGTAACATACCAACATTTTGGTGTGCAAATTTGCAAACACATCCATTGAGTAGTTGCACAAATACGCCCCCGAGAACATGGTTACGGTCATCGTTACGGCATATGATCAACCATGGCCAAATTGGGCCAAACATCATGTGTGACGTCACGACCGTTTGCGCATCAAGAACATTTTTTAACAATGGATTATTGCAAACTTTGTTAATTTGTTTTTTACTGCAACTATGCATCTTTCGACAAAATGACTGAAGTTTAGTATATTATATTTATTTTTGTTAATTTTAAGCCAAAAAAACCACAATGTGAAACGTGTCCATTCTAGCGACTTAAATACAAACGTTGTGGAACTGTGTCTTCTCCCGCACATAACACAATGACGAGTGCGAGGCATTGCGATAGCTCAATATTTATTTTATTAAAAAAACAATCAATCCATAACTGAGACTTCAAATAGCGCGAAAAACTTCAACTTAGACCGCAACCTATCGCTTTGGCCGTTGTTTACATCGTACTCGCCAAGGTTCTAGAAATACAGGTCGTCTGACTTCCAGGACCAACAATCTTGAAGTGGCTGTCAGCCAATCAGCTGTCAGCCAGTCAGCTGCACCAGCCTGGGTGCATTTGGCAAATTATAAATTAAACTGCTTAAAAACGGTTCAGTTTTGGAAAAAAATACCCTAGTAATTTAGACATTTCAATAACGGCCAAAGATAATATGGCTATCTCAGTTCAAAACCAATACAAAGGTGAAACATTCCCCTTAAGGACATACACATATGGCCGAAATTTATCCTTTGGTGACCTCTGGTGACCTCAATATTGACCTAACCTGAAAATGGCCCAGCACTTTCGATAGAGGTTGCTTCGAGCTATCTAACGCTTTTCCGCTTGTCGCTACGTTGCGTGGTTTTCGAAGTATTAGGGGTGGTGGGGCGGTTTCCACCCCCGTCGGTTCGAAGTTGGCGCGGCCCCCCGTCGGTGCGCAGGTACACTTAACATACATAACACCTGTGCTAATATAATACAAAATAGCCATGCTTTTGCCCGTGCTGAAATCGAAAGCTACCTGTAAAATTGTGATTATGAGAACATGTGATAAGGTATAGAATTAATTTACCCATAGCATAACAAATTATTGACTAAGTCATAGCCTGTCGTTCACTATTCGGGCTCGAAGGTCTGCCCCTGCAAAATTTAACACACCGCGCTCAGCTGTTGGGGCCATGGCTGACCGTGACGTCACCCCGTAACTATTTGTTCGAAAATTGTTCTTCTTTGCTTTGCTTCTTTGCTTCGGAGGGGTTTCAGAGGGGACCATCAAAACAATGATTTCAGGGGTGACGATTCAGGATATCGGTTGAGGAGGCTCAGCCGCCATACTAATTCACACCTCAGCAGATGACCGGTAAGGGAAATCATCACATGAGGCAGGCAGCCTCACACCTCAGCAGATGACCGGTAAGGGAAATCATCACATGAGGCAGACATCCTCACACCTCAGCAGATGACCGGTAAGGGAAATCATCACATGAGGCAGGCAGCATCACACCTCAGCAGATGACCGGTAAGGGAAATCATCACATGAGGCAGGCATCCTCACACCTCAGCAGATGACCGGTAAGGGAAATCATCACATGAGGCAGACAGACTCACACCTCAGCAGATGACCGGTAAGGGAAATCATCACATGAGGCAGACATCCTCACACCTCAGCAGCAGAATCACACCTCAGCAGATGACCGGTAAGGGAAATCATCACATGATGCAGACAGACTCACACCTCAGCAGATGACCGGTAAGGGAAATCATCACATGAGGCAGACATCCTCACACCTCAGCAGCAGACTCACACCTCAGTGCACTTTGGCGATACGCATTTAACATAGTTTGACGCTTTCTTTATTATTTTGTAGGTAATACCAGCCATTTAAAATGTAAAGTCCCATCGTGTCCGTCAGTGTATTAATATAAATATCTTTATTTCTTGGCGATAAACGCTGCCCTCTGCATCGTTCTTGACTTTTGATCTCGACGTCGAACAGCTGGCTCCTCGACTGTTGCTTGCTCAGCTAATACCAGCTATGGTGGACATGTTTTCAACTTGTTTTCAGCCGTGAGTTAAGTTACGACTGGCTGAATAACCACCAAATCACGGCGGAATGCTCAGGCATCAACGCGTTTACAGTCCATTCACATCAGGTCTGTAGCAGATTGTGACTTATGGGCCACTTAGAATGACCGTCATAAAGTATAACGACGCACACTAATTGGCTACGATTTCTGAGCGTTCTTCCCGAAATGCTGGGAACATATTCTCGTCCATATGCTGGGAACATATGCTCGCTATTGATGCTAGGAACATATTCTCGTCCATATTCGCTCTATATATGAGACTGTCAGCTCGGTGTTCGTCAAAATAAGCCTCAGCAGCACGCCAAGCTGTGCCGCATGACAGTGCCGTGACAGACTGGTCCCCTCCTGGCCGGTTAGGATCAATCGTACCGGCCACGCGTCGTGACACAGTCCAGTATCATTCCATTTACGGTGGATTGGTGTGCGGCGACCGTATTCTTGTAGCAAAGAGGCATCATCTGCCCAATTAGAGGGTAAGACACACGATAATAAGATTTCCCACTCATACATGCTGTCCCCATTTACCTTAAGCTCCTTTAAATCTAAAGATCTGACAGTCACAACACAGGTTGAGGGGGGGGGGGGGGGGGGGGGGTGGAAGTGAAGGCAATACTCTGCCGCTTCAACCGCCCAGCGAATCGTGAAATGTATCGTAGCATGACGAGAGCTTCAATGGAGCGTGGGTTTGGAGTGTTGGGCCACACACAAACAGCCTGTGTACGGCGGTATTGACCCGACATCACTGGGATCTCGCTGATGACACGCTGAACGGCAGTGTGGACTCAGCCCGGGATGCCCTGCAGCCTGTACAGTGTACATACCTACTACATGACACATGCAACAATATAAAAGATGAAATGACGAGACACATTTGGAACTCTTGCATACAAAATGAGGCCACTATGAACACGATACAGGTGTAAAATATAAAACACGATACAGGTGTCAAATATCAAACACGATACAGGTGTCAAATATAAAACACGATACAGGTGTCAAATATAAAACACGATACAGGTGTCAAATATAAAACAGGAGCAGCTGGTTAAAGGCAGCTGGGGACAAGGGACGTGGGGTATTGGGGTAGGCAGCCCGGCTTTGTGTTGGGGAAAAGCGAGTCATGTTAAAGGGAATGTTTCACCTTTCTGAAAGTTGAGTACTATCGCCACCATTGACCCTATCCTCAAATATTTCTCTAAAAGTTGACAAATTACCAAATGCAAATTATTCCGATATATTTCGAGCACAGCTCTTCGTCTGTCGTTAACTCTAAACCATGGATAAAGTAAGTATGGATAGGAAACTCCGCCCACTTTCTATTGTTATCCGTCACCACACGCAGCCGCTGCCGTTTCCCGTACTACGAAAACACCAGCTAGTATACCGCCCGCCCCGCGGTAGGCCGCAACGCTAAGACAGCCGCCCGTCGCATGGTTGCTCGCCTTCCGTTGATTGTGGAATTAACCAAATTTAGTTTAAATGCATTCGGGAAGCTCTCACAGGCACAGGATTGTGATGAATCCTCTCGGTTTGAATGGCATGCCTTCCGACCACCCCAACCCAATTCAAAACATCTAGAATAGGCGACAACCATTATCACCCAAAGTTCTCTCAAAGGTATAATACACATCCCGCATAAGCTAAAGTAAGATTGTTGGCAAAGATCAAGGTCAAGGTTAGGTCACAAAAGGTCACTATGCGCACAAGATCCACAAAAGTCATGCAACACATGTTTTATGGTTTATTTTTCACATATAATTCGATAATGGTAGTCCTTACCTCAGGTAAGGGCCCTTAAATGAAGTTAATGCCAATCTTAGGTTAAGGTCAGGTCACATAAGTGTAAAATTATAAATGGATAAATATAAATAACAAGGAATGTTTCTGGACCAGCTTGCCTCAGAAATGCAGTGGTATCGTTTATTTGTTCGTAGATGGTCATTAAAAACCGAAAAACGCAATTTAAACAAATGCATCGTGATTAACTCATAGGTAATATTGGTTCCAAAATAAGCGTCCCGCTGGGTTCACCGGCACAGCAGTTAATTCGTAGTGATTACCGGCCGTTTTGAACCGCCTGCAAGGTTAGGCTGTACGGTGCACAACAATGCTGCGTGGAACAGCCTATACAGGCAGTCAGTGTCAGTGTCAGTGTCAGGCAGTCAGTGTAGCCAAGCTGTATAGGCTGCCCCGCCGAGCACTAGAGTGTGTCGGACAGCCTACCTCCCAGACCGACCGGGAATGGCGAGAATGCAGATATTCACTACAGACTGTCGTCTAACCCAGCGGGACGCTTATTTTGAAACCAATAGTACCTACTTTAGGAGCCATACAGTCAAAAATGGTGATATTGCTTTGAAATTTGATTTGGAAATCGTCCATATGTGGTTCTCTCAATGCCTATTTTTACATGTTAACTGGGGGTGGGGGGGGGGGGGGGGCGGTTAAATGTCCACGCAGTTAGCAGAATTGCCCCCCCCCCATCACGAAAGTTTTCCCACCCTGAACAAAATTATAGGAACCTAATAGTATGCTCCATAATGAATACTTTGATAATTATTGTACTTAAAAACTTTAAAAAAACATCAAAACAACGTAATTTTTAAAGAATTTTTGTATAATGTACTGCCAAAATATGTGTGCAGCCATAGTTTGCTGCCATGATCTTTTTGCGAAAGCGGCGCGCAAGTTTCTATTCAACAGGTAAGACCTTGCGTCTCGAAAAACGAGCATGTCTTGATAGCATTTGCTTTTTTGGTCCCAACAATCGTAAAAGCTTAATAAATGTATGATGTATCATTTAAGGGAGTCCGGGGTTAAATCTAATACGGGGTAATTGTAACAGTTTCATGATATGCGCAGTAGGCTGCTGCCTTTCCTCACGCAGTTTGAAGACGGTGCGGCAATTGAGTCGAGTGCTGTTCATAATTATGTGTTTTTGAGGATGTCTTGTAACTTTTTAAATTTTATAATATGATTAACTCATTGATGTTGCTTAGTATGTACGGATTTCAGAGTTTGAGTAGGCGGAGTGGGGCTAATTGGCCGGAAGTTGAGTGCCGTAGCTGCCGCCCAAGCCGCCTCGTTTTGCGTCAGTTTCGTTTCAAAGATGGCGCGGCGTGCCGGAGACAATTGTAACATTTTTGCTGGGGTCAAATGTAACAGTGTTACAATTGACCCTTATGGCCATACTACCAGCAACACGCCTCTACTGGGCCGGGAACCGAGCGTGCCTACGCCTGCGTGAGCGTGCCCACTCCTGCGCGAGCGTGAAGCCTACGCCCGAGTCACCGGTATTACTGCTGCTCGACAACCAAGCGTCTCACCTCAGTGTGGAGGTCCTCGACCTGGCGAAGGACAGCGGAGTAGTTATGCTCACTTTTCCTTCTCACTGTCCCCACCGCCTACAGACTGCCCCTGGACAGAAGCGTGTTCGGGCCGTTTACGAGGAGCCGTTCCACTTACATGGTTGCGTGGATGAGAAGCAACCGAGGAAATACGACCAGCATCTACGATATTCCAGATAGCTTCGGAAGCCTGGGTTTCGGCTTCTGCGTTCACCCCAAGGCACATCCAGAGTGGCTTCCGGACAACAGACATCGGTCCATGCAATCCGGATATACTTACTGACGAAGACCTCGCACCGAGCGACGTTACAGACCGACCAAAAATGGAACAGACTGCACTCCCACTCCTCCAGCCAATCAGGCGTCCGAGGGCGTGACCGCAGAGGACATAGCACTTCCTGGCGTTCCTGCAAAGGCTGGTCTATCAGGTATCGGACAGGCTGCTCCATCGGTGATCGAACAGCCGGATCCATCGGTGATCGAACAGCCTGATCTATCGGTTATCGAACAGCCTGATCTATCGGTTATCGAACAGCCTGATCCATCGGGAATCGAACAGCCTGGTCCATCAGGGATCGAACAGCCTGTTCCCTCGATGATCGTACTGCCTGGTCCATCAGGGATCGAACAGCCGGGTCCATCAGGAATTGAACAGCCTAATCCATCAGGGATTGAACAGCCTGGTCAATTGGGGATCGAACAGCCCGGTCAATGTCGGGGATCGCTTCGAAACCGCTCACCCCTGAAGTGATTCGGCTTCTGCCCAAGGCAGGTCCAAGGAAACACATCAGTGCGGGACGGAAGAAGCGAAAGGTCGCAATTCTAACCGATACGCCAGAGAAGAGAGCGATAGAGCTAGAACAAAGTCGAAAAAACGCAAATAAGCACCAAAAAAGCTCAACTTCAGCAAGGAAAAGCACGAATAGAAGAAGACGAAAAAGCCGGCGGCAAGGGGGCAAGGAAGGCACCCAGCAGGGCAAGCAGCAGTGACGAGGAATAAGAGGATGTATTCTGCCTTGTGTGCGTGGAAAGCTGAACAAAATAGTCGATCCAAATAAAGGTGGATCCAGTGCGAGGCCGTGATGTGCCCGATGTGGACCCAAGAGGCGTATACCGCAGTCGAAAAGTATCAGCCACACATATAAGAAAACTGTAAATCGGACAGCGAGTAGACGACTACAGACCGAGCGTCACAGATTTTAGAAGTGTTTTGAGTTGTGATGTTTTCTCTAATATAGTACAAATGGTCAAGAAGTGTTATAGGCCTGTGCAGCCCTGTGAGATAGTTGTTTTAGCCTGAGAAGGGTTGTTTTTTATGTTTGTGTGTGTTTGTTTTTATCCAGAAAGAGTTAAGGATGTGAGAGCTGCATCCATTGCGAAGTCGCATTTTTATGATGTGGTGTTTGGTTTTGCCCTGAGCAAGGTGGAACTGTGATTTTTTTTTTTATCCAGGTAGAGCTCAGAGACAGGGAGGGAGTAAGGAACCAGTTTTAATTTTCCATAAAAGCTGCTATCGATAAAAGTTAATATCACTACACCATTCGTTAACATGGTACAATTGCCTCCGGGTGCTGTTACAATCGACCCCGTACCTAAGGTCGATTGTAAAAGCTGAAGTGACTTTTTCATACCGAAATTTTGACCCCTAAAAGTCGCTATTTCGGAATCATTTCACATCTGCTACAGAGGCAAAACAGCAACGTTTGTGAAAATCCGAGAAAGAGTTCTGTAGTTGGCTCCAGAATATAAAATGAAAAAAATACTATTGATCCCGGTCTCTCTACAAATGCTTCAACATTTTACAAAACAATTATATCAAGTAGAAATACACCGTTCGTCGTCGTCCCGCACTACATTGATACGATATGCTGTCGCAGGGTCTTAGGATTGCTCTGGAGCTGGGGTGCGGAGTGGAAAATTCTGGCCAAAAATAAGCATACAGAGTGGAAAATTAAACCAAAAAACATATATACTCGGCTTTATCAATTCCCAATTTCCGCTTACCAGAATTAGTTATTGCCTATACCAATTATTACCAGTTTTCCCTCCACACGCTGTCCCTATCATTGCATTCATAAATCAGTATCAGGGTTCCAATGGGGTTGGGGACAGGTAGTGGGTTTATATACATAACAAATACATAACTACCAATGGTATTTACGCAAAATGGACATCCACACAACTGTTATTGCACCGCGATGCGGCTCCAAAATTTGAGGTTTTGAGCAGGCTGGAGAACTAGTTTTTAACCAGGATGCAGGGTCAAAACGAGGGAATATGTCTGGAGAAAAAGGTGGGGTCAAAAGTCATGTCCCCCCCTCCATTTAAGGGCAAAGGTGGGACCATGACCCCCGTGTCCCCCCCCCCCCCTAGCGGCCGCCAGTGTGTACAATGTACATTCTATATGAGACCCTTTTGTACTGGAAAAGAACAGTGATTGATTTGCGCCGCGAAGCGGCGCGGGATTTTTTGCTTTATTTTGTAGTCTGGATAACTAGGCCCTCACAAATTCGATAGGTTCTATATATATCAGCCCAAGGACATCAATGCAGCCACTCAATGAGATTCTTCCACCGCAAAGACAAAAGGAATTTCGCAGCAGCAGTGGTAAAAATAATGTGATATTTTAGACTTTTCTTCTCAGAAAATTATAACAGCTTGGTTGCAGTTGCTTACCAGTTTCAAATACGTTTCATGGATTTCCAGCCATGAACCACATTATACAAAAAATGGCGGGCACTATGGGTTCGTTCGCGACACAAAACGAGTCATCGCAACATCGATGATTTATCAGGACGCACGTATGTGGGTAATATGTGCTGCGAAGAGGCCCGTTTTTTTGTCTCTTAATTTTGCACAATTTTGCACAATTTCGCATGGTGGGTTTTCCGCAATTTGATGGGGGCACCAGGGCATTGGTGCCCTGCCTCCCCATGCTGGATTCAAGGGTGCCCGGTGCCCGGTGCCCCCCCCCCCCCTCCCCCCTCCTGTTCCACCACCCATGGAAGCAGATCCCGACCCCCGAGGGGCCCTCAGGGCCCCTCGAGTCCGATGCGTTGTTGCCTCTGGTATAAAGGCGCGTTGGTCCCTCTTCATAGCCCAAGGGACGGGCGGCATGAAGGGGCAATTTCTTTGCATAATTTAGCAATTCTAATTTAGCATAATTTCGCGAGAAAAAAAGTTTTCCAGCGACCAATGCTTGTGATTTCATGGCAGCACAATGCCATTGTTTCCCCCTCCTGGAGTCAAGGAGGCACGGTGCCCCTGTGCCTCCCCTCGCCCCACAGTGCCGCCTTCCGGTACGGTGGTGCCCCTATTACAACGGCGCGGCGCCGTCGTGGCCCTGGTACGCCGGCGCGGTCGTGGCACTGGTACGCCGGCGCGGTGGTGCCCCTGGTACACCGGTGTGGTGGTGCCGCTGGACATCAACTATATACCAAGAGTGGCATTTTATTTTATTTTACTATCTACTTATATAGTATTGGTTATAGTATTTACTATCGCCATCACGAAAATAAACGTTGTTGTTAAAAAAAAGACTGCCATTGCGCTGGTGCCCCTGATATGCCGATGGTGCCCCTGGGCCCCAAGTGTGGCGGGGGGGGGGGGGGGGGTCATGACCCCCGTGACCCCTTTCCCCCTGGATCCGCCACTGTAGTTGCAGTACTTCTAGCAGCGGAAGCCCTCTGGTGTCTACCCATTAACTTTTTGCTACCAGCCAGTTCCTGGGGTCTTTGGAATATATCAGCAACTATTGCGAATCGGGAAAAATAAAATGCATGGTTCCATTAAGAAAATTGCGTTCTATAAACCAGTGTCAATAACTCCAAATAAGCGATGTGAGTAGGCACACATCGATAGCTTAAGGAGCTACATCTGATGGTCGGTATGTGTACTTCATAAAAATAGGCATAAATGAGCGATTCAAGCTTCCGTCATAATGAAACTTTCGGAAATTCAAGACAGGCAGAATTTGAAAAATACTTTAATGACGAAAGATTGATTCGCTCTTTAACCCGCGCCCCACAGGGGGGGGGGGGGGTGCAGAATCTGCCCCCCCCCCTTCCAGAATTTTATCCATAACTTAAACACTATGATAGATATCGACGTGAAACTTTCTGTACCTTATGCAGCATCAATTATACGTCTTGGCAATATATTTCAATTAAATTGATGTAGTACTTTGGGTGATAATGACGTTTAAATGACGTCATGTCATGCCATTTTTGGTGGAAAACGAATTAATGTTTGACAAATAGTAGAACATCGAGTTGTGAAGCAAATGACAAATGCAAACCGTCAAAATAATTTAAATAACATTTTCGTCAAAATGGCTTTCTCGGATTTTTACATTTTTAGTTTTTTAACCCAAAATTTTTTTTTTTCGGGAAAATATCCACTAAATCATAATTTTTGAAATTGTTGTTAAAAAATGGAATTTATATTGGAGAACTAGGTATGGACGATACATAAACCAAATATCAAAGCAATATATTTATTTTTGACTGACGTATGGCTTCCTAAGTATAAGTAACTCATGACGTCATTGTTTAAGTTGCGTTTTTTTTTTGCTTTTAGTGACCATATACAGACAAATACATGCCACCGCTGTATTTCTGAGACAAAACTGGTCTAGAAACATGCCTTTTTGTATCTAGATTAATCAATTTCAAATTTTGACATTTTGTGACCTAACCTTTACCTGATATGGGGTCAGGTTGTGAAAAGTGTTGCTACTGTCGAATTCTACGTATATAATAACCCATAAAACATGTGTCACATAGCTTTAGTAGATCTCTTGCCAATAGTGACCTTTTGTAACCTGACCTTGACATTGACCTTTGCTTACCATTTTTCACTTTCGCTTATGCAGGAGATGCATCATACATTTGAGAGCACTTCGTGCGATAATAGTCGCAATATAAGGCTTAGGATGGAAAGTAAGGCCCATAAACTAAAACACCTCAATTTTGACATTTGACCTAACGGTGACCTGACATGTGACCCTATTTGGAAAATATTACCTATGCCCCTATTCCAAATATCCCCTAGCGACCCCTCCCAATTAGATGCGTCTCATTGAGAGCTTTCGATTGCCGCCTTGCGCGTCTTGCTGCAGTTATTGGTTGTTCGGAAGATAACGAGGGGGCAGAGTCTGTCCCCCCCCCCCCCTCCCCCCCCCCCCAGCTGGGCGTGTTCGGCTGAATACCCCAGCGGGGCACGAGTTAAGGCCCATTTCTGATGGAAACCAATCATGCCTGTAATGACAGGCATGATTGCTTTTCATCAGAAATGGGCCTTAACCCGCACCCCGCTGGAGTATTCAGCCGAACACGTGAACAAGTGAATGGTGATATAATTGCAACTACGGTTAGGAAACATCATTAAACTTTAACCATTAGTAAAACGTAAAACGACACAAAAAGTGTTAAGAAGTTCTTGAGACGACACGTATAGTTTTCCCAATTCTGGGAATACACTTATTCATAACGGACTTTTCATGAATAACACATTTGTGTTATTAAGCAAGGCAAGTGCAAATTTAGAAAATGTCTTTATGTTTTTATAGTATTTTGTCATCACATGCGTCCGCACACAAATTAAAATTTTAGGCTGTATAGCTACATTAACTCACTTAGCTAATACTTGGGGAAATACTCTCTTTCTGGAAGGTTGTGCATTCGACGTAAGGGGCTCCACACCATCACCGTATCACGCACAGCAGCATCAGGCAGCTTACCCGAAAATACCTCATGGCAAACACAATAGGTAGGGGAAAGTATCCTATTAGCGACCCCTCCCTATTTGCGACCCCATCTGTTTTAGGAAACTGATCATGGAAAGTAACTAAAAGCATCTGTAAAAATGTTCCTCATATGTATTTGAATAAATTAAGCCCGTAATCGGCCTCACATGGTTCCGATACAAAACATATATACAAAACAGGATACCGTATACAACACCGATACAAAACAGGCACATGTATTATGCCAAACGTGTGCCTGTTCTTACCATTTGTTGTTGCTGCGATCATATGAAAACACACATGACTAGGATGTATATTCATTTGACATTTTAATTACAGTTCTTTCAAATGAAACAGTAACTCATTAGTTATTTAAAGGAGCTGAAACGTGTCGGACCTCACATTCCCTATTAGTGACCTGTTCGCCTTCTGTGTTCCATTTTAGCGACCGGGATAAAACAAAGTCCATTGAGTCAGCATTGTAGCCTATTTGCGACCACACCCATTCACAAATAGGGACTTCCTTTTTGCGATTTTTGCAAGGGTCCACCAAATTGCAAATAACGACAAATTGCATAGGATGTAGAAGAATTTGCATGTAAGGTTACATAAACAAATGTTATGTCTATCAGAATATTCTTGTCGTTTAGCTATAGCACCGATAAAATCAGAGCTGCGGCCGTTCCCGCTAAGAGGGTCGCTAATTAGGCATCTTCCCCTACTGCTCACAGCAAGCAATTATACAAGGAAAAACAGGGATACTTGAGTCGGTTCGCATCGTCCACAAACATGACAACTCACGGACCGTATTTTCACGTTGGGAAAATACGTCTCAGTGGTTTTATTTGACATTACCTTAAGTCATATTAACGTCTGTTGGATGAGGCGTCTGTCCGTCAAGGGAAGTTAGGTGTGAAATGAGTCCCGTGAAGCAAGGCTGGGTGTAGAGGGAGGCCTGGAGGCGGCCTCCTCGGCGCCGAGCCGAAGGCACCTACCGTGGAGAGTCGAGTCGCTCTCGACATAAGGCCGTCTATGAGTCAGAGTCGCCCTCGACATAAGGCCGTCTATGAGTCAGAGGCGCCCTCGACATAAGGCCGTCTATGAGTCGAGTCGCCCTCGACATAAGGCCGTCTATGAGTCAGGGGCGCCCTCGACATAAGGTTGACTATGAGTCAGAGTCGCCCTCGACATAAGGCCGTCTATGAGTCAGAGTCGCCCTCGACATAAGGCCGTCTATGAGTCAGAGGCGCCCTCGACATAAGGCCGTCTATGAGTCAGAGGCGCCCTCGACATAAGGCCGTCTATGAGTCAGAGTCGCCCTCGACATAAGGCCGTCTATGAGTCAGAGGTGCCCTCGACATAAGGCCGTCTATGAGTCAGAGGCGCTCTCGACATAAGGCCGTCTATGAGTCAGAGGCGCCCTCGACATAAGGCCGTCTATGAGTCAGAGGCGCTCTTGACATAAGGCCGTCTATGAGTCAGAGGCGCCCTCGACATAAGGCCGTCTATGAGTCAGAGGCGCCCTCGACATAAGGCCGTCTATGAGTCAGAGGCGCCCTCGACATAAGGCCGTCTATGAGTCAGAGGCGCCCTCGACATAAGGCCGTCTATGAGTCAGAGGCGCCCTCGACATAAGGCCGTCTATGAGTCAGAGGCGCCCTCGACATAAGGCCGTCTATGAGTCAGAGGCGCCCTCGACATAAGGCCGTCTATGAGTCAGAGGCGCCCTCGACATAAGGCCGTATATGAGTCAGAGGCGCCCTCGACATAAGGCCGTCTATGAGTCAGGGGCGCCCTCGACATAAGGCCGTCTATGAGTCAGAGTCGCCCTCGACATAAGGCCGTCTATGAGTCAGAGGCGCCCTCGACATAAGGCCGTCTATGAGTCAGGGGCGCCCTCGACATAAGGCCGTCTATGAGTCAGAGGCGCCCTCGACATAAGGCCGTCTATGAGTCAGAGGCGCCCTCGACATAAGGCCGTCTATGAGTCAGAGGCGCCCTCGACATAAGGCCGTCTATGAGTCAGAGGCGCCCTCGACATAAGGCCGTCTATGAGTCAGAGGCGCCCTCGACATAAGGCCGTCTATGAGTCGAGTCGCCCTCGACATAAGGCCGTCTATGAGTCAGGGGCGCCCTCGACATAAGGTTGACTATTAGTCAGAGTCGCCCTCGACATAAGGCCGTCTATGAGTCAGAGTCGCCCTCGACATAAGGCCGTCTATGAGTCAGAGGCGCCCTCGACATAAGGCCGTCTATGAGTCAGAGGCGTCCTCGACATAAGGCCGTCTATGAGTCAGAGTCGCCCTCGACATAAGGCCGTCTATGAGTCAGAGGTGCCCTCGACATAAGGCCGTCTATGAGTCAGAGGCGCCCTCGACATAAGGCCGCCTATGAGTCAGAGGCGCCCTCGACATAAGGCCGTCTATGAGTCAGAGGCGCTCTCGACATAAGGCCGTCTATGAGTCAGAGGCGCCCTCGACATAAGGCCGTCTATGAGTCAGAGGCGCCCTCGACATAAGGCCGTCTATGAGTCAGAGGCGCCCTCGACATAAGGCCGTCTATGAGTCAGAGGAGTCGCCCTCGACATAAGGCCGTCTATGAGTCAGAGTCGCCCTCGACATAAGGCCGTCTATGAGTCAGAGGCGCCCTCGACATAAGGCCGTCTATGAGTCAGAGGCGCCCTCGACATAAGGCCGTATATGAGTCAGAGGCGCCCTCGACATAAGGCCGTCTATGAGTCAGAGGCGCCCTCGACATAAGGCCGTCTATGAGTCAGAGGCGCCCTCGACATAAGGCCGTATATGAGTCAGGGGCGCCCTCGACATAAGGCCGTCTATGAGTCAGAGGTGCCCTCGACATAAGGCCGTCTATGAGTCAGAGGCACCCTCGACATAAGGCCGTCTATGAGTCAGAGGCGCCCTCGACATAAGGCCGTCTATGAGTCAGAGGCGCCCTCGACATAAGGCCGTCTATGAGTCAGAGGCGCCCTCGACATAAGGCCGTCTATGAGTCAGGGGCGCCCTCGACATAAGGCCGTCTATGAGTCAGAGGCGCCCTCGACATAAGGCCGTCTATGAGTCAGAGTCGCCCTCGACATAAGGCCGTCTATGAGTCAGGGGTGCCCTCGACATAAGGCCGTCTATGAGTCAGGGGCGCCCTCGACATAGGGTCGTCTATGAGTCAGAGTCGCCCTCGACATAAGGCCGTCTATGAGTCAGGGGTGCCCTCGACATAAGGCCGTCTATGAGTCAGAGTCGCCCTCGACATAAGGCCGTCTATGAGTCAGGGGTGCCCTCGACATAAGGCCGTCTATGAGTCAGAGGCGCCCTCGACATAAGGCCGTCTATGAGTCAGAGTCGCCCTCGACATAAGGCCGTCTATGAGTCAGGGGCGCCCTCGACATAAGACCGTCTATGAGTCAGGGGTGCCCTCGACATAAGGCCGTCTATGAGTCAGAGTCGCCCTCGACATAAGGCCGTCTATGAGTCAGGGGTGCCCTCGACATAAGGCCGTCTATGAGTCAGGGGTGCCCTCGACATAAGGCCGTCTATGAGTCAGAGTCGCCCTCGACATAAGGCCGTCTATGAGTCAGAGTCGCCCTCGACATAAGGCCGTCTATGAGTCAGGGGTGCCCTCGACATAAGGCCGTCTATGAGTCAGGGGTGCCCTCGACATAAGGCCGTCTATGAGTCAGAGTCGCCCTCGACATAAGGCCGTCTATGAGTCAGAGTCGCCCTCGACATAAGGCCGTCTATGAGTCAGGGGTGCCCTCGACATAAGACCGTCTATGAGTCAGGGGTGCCCTCGACATAAGGCCGTCTATGAGTCAGGGGTGCCCTCGACATAAGGCCGTCTATGAGTCAGAGTCGCCCTCGACATAAGGCCGTCTATGAGTCAGAGTCGCCCTCGACATAAGGCCGTCTATGAGTCAGGGGTGCCCTCGACATAAGACCGTCTATGAGTCAGGGGTGCCCTCGACATAAGGCCGTCTATGAGTCAGGGGCGCCCTCGACATAAGGCCGTCTATGAGTCAGAGGCGCCCTCGACATAAGGCCGTCTATGAGTCAGAGTCGCCCTCGACATAAGGCCGTCTATGAGTCAGGGGTGCCCTCGACATAAGGCCGTCTATGAGTCAAGAGGCGCCTTTGGGCCGAGTTGTCGCCGAGTCGGAAACACCCTTGGCATTTGTTTTCGTTTGATTCCGATCTAAAAGCTGTATTATCATTTGCAAATGTTCAGTACCAGCTAAAAGCTGAAATGTCATCTGAATATCTGAATGCTGAATGCCAACTATAACAAACAAATAAACATAACACGTATAAATCCGATTATACTCTTCAGACTACAGGATTTCAACACTCAGGGATTTTGATATATTCAAGGAAAACATCATTTTGACACGGCAGATAATATAAAAAAAACACTGAAACATAGATAAAACACCCTAAAAATATAAATGAATGCGCATTGAACAAGATGAACAAGAATCCGAAGCACGCTGTGACTTGTCGAGTAATATGCTGACTCATCGCTGGAGCAGCTGCCACGCGCTTTACATTGATGGCGCCCGAAACCGGAGGTGCTCTTGCGTCCTGAGCTCCCGTGCTCCGTCCCTGAGTTGCGGGCGTTTCCTGCGCAGAAGATAATATTGAATTAAAGCCGCCTCCAATGTTGGGAGAAACCCTTTGCAAATGTGGTGTCTTTAGTCTGGAAGCACTCCTAAGTCGAGGCGACTCTTGCGTCTCGACGGCACTATTGTATTGGAGGCATCCCCGAGCTGGTAGAAATCCAGAACACCTCCAAGTCTAGATGAGTCCTGCATCAGACATCCCTGAATACATTGGTCGCCCGAGCTGTATGGAACCCGGGCCTGAAGCGGTCCAACTCACTGGCGCCTCTAGCCAAGGGTCGCCCTGCCGAGCTGTATGGAACCCGGGCCTGAGGCGGTCCAACTCACTGGCGCCTCTAGCCAAGGGTCGCCCTGCCGAGCTGTATGGAACCCGGGCCTGAGGCGGTCCAACTCACTGGCACCTCTAGCCAAGGTTCGCCCTGCCGAGCTGTATGGAACCCGGGCCTGAGGCGGTCCAACTCACTGGCACCTCTAGCCAAGGTTCGCCCTGCCGAGCTGTATGGAACCCGGGCCTGAGGCGGTCCAACTCACTGGCGCCTCTAGCCAAGGTTCGCTGGCGGCTCGCGGTTTCTGTCGGACGTCGCTCGGTATATGGACGCATCGGATACAATTTTATTAAGGTTATACGTATATTAAGCTATTTTAAATACTTACATTCAAGACATATATGTAGGTATGAAAATAACTCGCGATTGCTTGCTCTGTTCATGCTAACAAGAGATTCCTCATGGTGATATTTTATAACTTCCCAGACTACTATGCTGTATTGTATTTTGCATAAAAAGCTGAACCATGCAACCGGCATTTCAACCATTTTTACAGAAACATATATTGCAAAGGTGTAATGGCTACTGTAAAATGGTGTTACCAGTGTACTGTATAATTATAATTATGGCATAATGCTAATTATGGCTGTATATGGGTGAAAGTGTGAGTTATGCAACTTTTACAGTTTGGCATCAAACAAGACCAACAAATTATCTTCCGAAATACGTACTTTTTTATATTTGCATTATCAAATTTATTTTCCTGTTAGGACATTATTTTGACACTACTGCAATCTCCTTTGTTGTTTACCAGTTTACATGATTCAGAATTAGATTAAGATCAGAGGAATCTGGCCTGTGATCTTAGCGTGAAACCGTGTTGGGAGTTGGGAGTATTTAACCCACGTTCAACCCTGGATTATTACCGCCCTGTCTCAGAAGAGTGAAACATGGCTATAGGTTTGTTTTGTGTTGCTCTGAAGCCTGTTGCACTTGCGTCTTGCCTGATATAGATCTCAAAACTATGCCGGTGGCCAGACTTGCAAAAGGTTGAAACAACGGATTCAGCCGATCTCCGTCACAGGCGGTCAACCCGTGTTGTTCCGGTAACGATTGGTAACGACTAACGATTGGTAACGATTGATAACGATTGGTAACGATTGGTAACGATTGGTAACGATTGATAACGATTGGTAACGATTGGTAACGATTGGTAACGATTGGTAACGATTGATAACGATTGGTAACGATTGGTAACGATTGATAACGATTGGTAACGATTGATAACGCTTGGTAACGATTGGTAACGATTGGTAACGATTGGTAACGATTGGTAACGATTGATAACGATTGGTAACGATTGGTAACGATTGGTAACGATTGGTAACGATTGATAACGATTGATAACGCTTGGTAACGACTAACGATTGGTAACGATTGATAACGATTGGTAACGATTGATAACGATTGGTAACGATTGGTAACGCTTGATAACGATTGGTAATGATTGATAACGATTGATAACGATTGATAACTATTGGTAACGATTGGTAACGATTGGTAACGATTGATAACGATTGGTAACGATTGATAACGATTGGTAACGATTGATAACGATTGGTAACGATTGATAACGATTGGTAACGACTAACGATTGATAACGATTGGTAACGATTGATAACGATTGGTAACGATTGATAACGATTGATAACGATTGATAACGATTGGTAACGCTTGGTAACGATTGATAACGATTGGTAACGATTGGTAACGATTGATAACGATTGGTAACGATTGATAACGATTGGTAACGATTGATAACGATTGGTAACGATTGATAACGATTGGTAACGACTAACGATTGATAACGATTGGTAACGATTGATAACGATTGGTAACGACTAACGATTGATAACGATTGGTAACGATTGATAACGATTGGTAACGATTGATAACGATTGATAACGATTGGTAGCGCTTGGTAACGATTGATAACGATTGGTAACGCTTGGTAACGATTGATAACGATTGATAACGATTGGTAACGATTGATAACGATTGGTAACGATTGATAACGATTGGTAACGATTGATAACGATTGGTAACGACTAACGATTGATAACGATTGGTAACGATTGATTACGATTGATAACGATTGGTAACGATTGATAACGATTGGTAACGATTGGTAACGCTTGGGGCTCGCTGTCTCCCCGCACTTCAGCTGAGATGGAAGTTTACAGATGTTTGAGACGTTTGGATCAGGGCCTATTTTAAGAGAAAACCACTGGGGGGAACATTTTTAGGGCATCTTTTTGTGGCAAAAATGTACCCCCATTTTTTCCCTCCGCGGATTTGTACCGGTCACCTTAGTTTGGTATTCGAGCTTAACCCTATTTGTAACAGGGGGGGGGGGGGGCGGATTCCGCCCCCCCCCCCCCCCCTCATGTTTTCGCAGATATCTCCAGAACGGCTGGGAGCAGGCCCATGAAATTTTGGGACTTTTCATAGAATTGAATAGCGCATTTGGAGTCAAAATTTTGAGTTCTTAACCTGAACAGAGGCGGTTCCAGGGTACAGTTTTGGGTGGGTTCGGAGGCGATATTTGGCGATAATACGGAAATGCGATCTTCACGGTTTCTTCGTAACTGCCTCAAGTATGAAGGAGTTACATCGGTTCACGGTGATTGCAACAAGTGCAAATTAGTTGATGTTAATGAAATATAACTAAAATTTCATGGCAGAGGCGGTTTCAGGGGCTTGAAAGGGGGGGGGGGGTTCCAGGAAATATTCAATGCTTGGCGGGAAGCAAATAGAGTAATGCAAGGGGCATTTATAGTTATCAAGATGTAAAAGATAGCTTCTGCTTCCATTATTTGCATAATTTATTACATATAGAGTTTCAGGGGCGTGTTCAGGCACATGAAAAGGGGGGTGACTGGCTTGGTGATGACGATATGCCAGCGATAACGGCGCAATAGACGGTTAGCTTATAATTATATATGCACATATGAGGCCAGGAAAGGGAATAAAGTCATTTTTTTGCAGAGGCGCGCTCAGGAACGGAAGAAAGGGGGTCATATTATTGCAAGGAAACTAAGAGGCATGGGCGTACAATGACATAACATACTGTAGTTTTCGGATGAAACACGCACCACAGGCTACTCTACGAACGATTATAAGATAATAGGCGAGTCCAGGTAGGGTAAAAGGGGGGTAATCAATGTTAATTGAAGTTGTAAGTGAAATAGTCACTGTTGACTAGTTAGTATCATAATAGCGGATAATATACTTATAAAAAGGTATTGTGCCGCCCCAGTTTGGATCCTGGATACGCCTATTATGAATTACAACATGCGAAAAGGAACTATCTACGACCAGTAACATATTTATAGTGCTGGGTAGCAACTTGTCTGCGGTTAATATTTTTCCCAATTATACCCCCTTTTTTCACTAACCTGGTAC
>JAXIVJ010003336.1:45000-95493 GCA_036785665.1 Chirona hameri
CACTAATGGCCTCAAAATCACCGAGTGGTGAGTCTGCAACTTTTGTAATATTAATGACAGGGTCTTCCTCTGTAGGAGGAATTTTCTCTTGTAGTTTTTCACCAATAGATGTGAGAAAGTTGTTGAATTCATTTGCAATTTTTTGGGGGTCTTTTATCTCCTCGCCTAGCATTCCTTGGAAGCATGATGGAAACTGAAACTCTTGGGTTTTACCCTTACTTACGCTTTTGATTATGTCCCATATTTTACGAGGATTTTCTTTATGCTTATCAAGTTCCGTTTCAATGAACTTACGTTTGGCTGCTCTTATGATATTGTTTAATACGTTTCTATAGTTTCTATATTTGCTTTAGTTTTGTTCAGTTGGATATATGAATTTGACGGCAAAAAGCTCATGGCGTCTGTTAATGGATGAGAGAATCGCTGGGGTGATCCAGGGATTACTGGGGTCGACTTTCGATTTTGTTTGATTTTAAAGCTAAATTTGTCAATCCCGTCTGTGTATGCTTGCAGTAATTGACTACATGCCAGTTCAGGGTCTGATATGTTTGTGAATTCCGCCAAGGATTCTATTAAGTGATTTTTTAAGTCATTTATTTTCCTAAAGTTAAATATTGTACGACATTCTATTGACTTAGTGGCAGGTTTTGAGACTGAAGTGCTACATGTAATATATACTGGAAAATGATCTGAACAGTCATCAAAAATTATGTGGGATCTATCAATCAAGTCAATATTATTGGAGAATATGTTATAAATAAGTGACCATCTATTTTCTGCTAGTCTGGTGGTCTCACAGATTGTAGGTAGGAAGCCATATACAAGGAAAATACTGATAAAATTTTAAACAATATTGTCCTCGTCCGCTTTGAAAAGATCGAAGTTGAAATCATCAAAGATAATTACTGTGGCGTTCCTTGATGTAATGTTTTTTTTTATAACAGATCTCCATTTCAGTCAGGAAAATGGCGGGATTCAGTTTGGGTGGTCGATAGACCTGGCTCACTATGAATTTAAGTTTGGAGTTTACTCTGCATTCAACAAAAATAGATTCTGTGCAAGTCAGATTGTTGCCAGTTATAAGTTCTGTTTCAATATTATTCTTTATAAATATAGCCACACCCCCACCTTGCGAACCATCCCTACTCTGAAAGAAAGATTTGTAACCTTCAAGGTTGATTCAATGTCATGAGTTAGCCAAGTTTCGGACACACATATGATGGACCAGTCTATATTTGATCTTTGTATAAATAGCTGAAATTCCTCATTTTTTTCAGCAGAATACATCGACCTACAGTTTACATGGAGAATATGCATTCCAGGATTACTTTCAGTGTGTGTTGTGTTATCTCCCAATGAATTATAGCTGCAGTTATTCAGTAGGTTTTCATATTTTTCGTCTTTCATTTCTACATTGGTTCCTATATTCACGATAGGTTTGAAAACTTTGTTTTCAAGCTCTATGGGATGTTCATAGCCAGCAACTAGGAGCATTGCTGTATTGCCGCCTAGTTCTGAACGAGAAAATATCTACGCTTCCTTGCGTAGGTGCCTTTTCTCCTACTATCTAACGGGAAGCTCAAGAGCAATCAACATTTAATTTTGGATAGGCATTGAATGTTTGACTATTCTCTGAAGGGCTATATTTATGAACCAAGGATATTATTAAGCATGTTTAGATTAGGTGTGTTGTAAGTGAACGTCCAATAATGGACACTGCGATCGGACACGCCGGACCCGTACTAACAAGTCCCCCCTCCATCACCCAACTGACCGACCAGCGCCTGGTAGCCAATAGGAGTGTGCACGGGGCCAGAGATCAGGGACCAGCAACGGGGCCGCGAACACTTTTTGTTTTGTTTTTGTTATGCTTCACCAACCACCACCAAGAACTAGAACTCAAAACAGAAACTTTGTATTTGCTTTTCCCTTTTTTCCTTTTTTTTAGTTTCTTTTGCATATTAACCCGCGCACTGCAGGGGGGGTTGATTTCCGCCCCCCCCCCCCCCCCTCAGGTTTTTCAAAGATAGCGAAAAAACGGCGGCGCGCAGCGCCGCCGGGTTTTGATACACCTGTTAGGACATCAATTGCGCACACTTTGAGAAAAAATATGCTCGGGTCATCTCAGGTCAGGTCACCAGAGCAGGTCAAGTGACCCCACCACCAATATTTTTTGCAGTTGTGCCAAAGCCAGAGTTTGTCCCCGATCAGGTTGAAACTTACAGGATGTCATGAGGGCATCAGTACTTACAATTCATATAACTCGGAATTTGTATATCGGTGACCTAAGGTCAGGTCAATTTCGTAACCTCCCCATAATAAGTCAATGGGGAAATATACAAATGCTTCCTATTTCAAGGATATGCATGGTACTAGTCCAATTACTTCTGGATCATGTTATTATAGGATATTCTTGATGATCCAAGTGTAAGTTTTGTTCAGTGACCCCTATTGGGTCATTTGAGGTCATGCGAGGTCACCATCACTTTTTTGTCAATAACTCTCTACATAATGAAGATAGAGAAGTATAACAGACATCAATGTGTTTTTCTCGTCGAGACACGTCTTCCCATATGCAACATGCCCTACTTTGGTCACCACTTGACCTTGACCTTAGGTCAAATTGTTTAGTTGACTTAACAAAGTCACCATATATATCATTCAAAGTGCCTTGACAAGATAAACACAATGGCGTAAGCAGTGTTCCGTTATCTTTATTAAGTAAAAAGTTAATAGCAAAAAACGATTTAGCAAAAAAAATGATTTTTTTCCCCTTTTTGACCTCTGGAGCCTCAAATATTGATCTGAGATTAAATCTGAGGACACCTCAGCGATTATAAATTTCACTGGCTGGCGTTTGCTTTTTTCCGTTTGTTTCTAACTATCATCGTGTCTGAGATATATGGGAATTTCTGGAGCGATGTCCTAAAACAGGAAAAACTGGAAAATTTGACCTTTGATGACCTCTGGTGACCTCAATTTTGACCTGAATTAAACAAACACTGAAATACTTTCGATAGAACATGTATGAAGCTATCAAATACCTTTTTCTGCTTCTCGCTACGTTGCGTAATTTTCGAGATATCAGGGGGGCGGAAATCAACCCCCCTGCAGTTCGTGTTCGGCGCAAAGCCCCTGCAGTGCGCGGGTTAAAGCCTGCCTGAACCACGTACACAGTAAATTGTATACAACCACACGCGCACGCACGCGCACGCGCACACGCACACGCACACGCACACGCACACGCACACGCACACGCACACGCACACGCACACGCACACGCACACGCACACGCACACGCACACGCACACGCGCACACGCACACGCACACGCACACGCGCACACGCACACGCACACGCACACGCACACGCACACGCACACGCACACGCACACGCACACGCACACGCACACGCACACGCACACGCACACGCACACATGCCAATTCACAAGCACATGTACACACATTCTCAGACACATAAACAAACACATCACATAGCATACATCAACTGCAGCCCCGTGGCAGACCCCACAGCCAAGCCCCACGCACAAGCCCAGACGGCCCATCCATGCGCCAATCCAAAGGCGCCCGTCGACCGGCCCAGCATCAGAAAGGACCAAGGGAATATGGAGGTGCTATTCTAATTTTGAACAGGAGATCAGAAAACTCTGTTGCAGAGGACCGCATGGTCAAGCCTCACCAGGAACAGAAAGCATGAAATGCATGCACCATATAATGTAATACTGTATTTGTATTTGCTTGTCTAGACCTATTCAGAAAAGACACAAAATAATGAGACCTGCGCCATACTTGCCTACAATTATCATAACACCCATCCATTCATAGGCTGTTGCACTTATGTGTGAGTAAGGTGTACTGTATACTTGAGACAATCAGGGGAGGCAATGTGCAGGTTGTGTGTGAGAGGGGTTATGTAGTTGGTCCAGGATCTGGGAGCCGATAGAGGAGGGGTTGGGGTTGGGAACTGGTAATAAGTGGGTGAGGTGGGCAGTGCACCAGGTTGGCACCTGCAACATATATACACATACATGCATTATATTGATATGTTGGTATAGCGAAGTGCTGGCAATGAAAACACACATGGCATCTTATGTATTATTGATGAGACTTTCCACAGTCTGGTATTAATAAGTTAATGAAAGATAGCCTGACTCCATCAGCCACCAATCCCAAAGCACATTTCCACAAGCACACTGGCACAGCCAGACACATGGTATTTTAAGATGTGCCTGTATTGTGTTGCTATAATTGATGTTATTAGGCATTTGCACAGGGCATCTGCCCAGATTGACACATTCCTGATATATAATAAAATATACGCAACCCAAAGTTAGCTTTAAATCAGCTAGCAATGCATAAGCAAGCCAAATCCGATGCGTTTTCAGAATTGTGTGAGACTTTTTTTTAATTCCCCCCCAAAAAAAAACACCCGTTCTGGATCCGCCAATGCAAATATCCATGTGGTATTTTTATCCTGTGACTTCCACGAGGTAAAATCTATTCACCCTGAGGTCATTCCGCATTAGTCATTTCTCTTCCATAACTTTTTTGTTTACCGAACCAGTAAGGCGCGATAAACGAGCGAACGCGAAGGAAATGTATGGTGAATTCCAACTCGATCAGGGAAGTATTTTCTGAGATACAAATACGTAGTGCACACGTGCGCACGTGCAGAAGCACCCCACCCCTGACTTGTGGGAAAGTGGCGGCTGAGAGATCCCTAACCACACACCAAACTTGAACACAATCTCGGCTCAGCAGTTGCCCCCACCCACTCCAAATTGATTGGCGACGTTCCTGATCCAACAACCCCCGATCTCCCCCACTCTGCCGCTAATGAGCAATTGTTCAAAGAATATTGAAATTCGAGATATTCCGGAAATAATTTAACCCGGCATTGACCAGCGTCCCAGCAAAACGTCATGACCAGCATGTCCCAGCAGAACGTCATTGACTGGGGAAGAGGGGGGTTGTTAACCGCCCCCTGGTTATCTTCCGAACCAATGATCGCAGCGAGACGCGCAAGGCGAAAATCGAAAGCTCTCAATGAGACGAATCTAAAACATGGTCACAAATGTCAAAGTGAGGTCAAATGTCAGGTCACGGTCAGGTCAAAGGTCAAAATCGGCGTATTTGAGTTCATGGGCCATTCTTTCCATCCAAAGCCTTTGATTGCGACCAGTTTCACCCCAAGTGCTTCCAAAGGTATGATACATATCCCGCATGAGCTAAAGTGAGATTGTTGGCCAAGGTCAAGGTCAAGGTCAGGTCACAAAAGGTCACTATGCTCAAAATATCTACGAACGTCATGCAACACATGTTTAATTAATTATTTGCCACGTATAATTCGATAGTGATAGTCATTTTACCACCTGAATTAATTTACGTGAAGTTGATGTCAATTTCAGGTCAAGTTCAGGTCACCGAAGGTCAAAATGTTAAATTGTTAAATCGAAACAAAGAAGGCATGTTGCTAGACCAGTTTGTCTCCTAAATAAAGTGGTGGCATTTATTTGTCTGTATCTAGTCAATAAAAGCCAAAAACGCAATTTCAAAATATGACGTCATAGGTTACCCATACTTTAGATGTCATAAGTCAGTCAAAAATGGATATATCAGTTTCAAATTTGGCATGGTAGTTGCCTAGGTATGGTTCTCTGACATATCTTCCGGTTTTTAAATGTTTTAGAAAATTTAGATTTTGTGATAATTTCCCCCAAAAAAAAAGTTTTTTGAGTTTTTTGGGGTAAAAAATAAAATATAACAAATCCGAGATATCCAGTTTTTAGCCGTTGCAATTTTCTATCTTTTGGAGTTTTTAGATTGCATTTTGCTTCAAATGTGGCATTTGTACGGCTTGGCAAAGTTTTGCTGATTTTGGTGTTAAACTCGTGTGTAGTGACGTCACTAAATTCGCTATAACTCGAAAAAATGTCGCCGATTTTTTTCTTCACTTTTTGCACACGACGTAAAATGATTTATAAGAAGGTACCCGAAGTTTCACGTTGATAGCGCTATTAGTTTTTTCAGCTATTGCGAAAATTCACCAGGGGCGGGGGGTGGGGGCGTTAAACGCCCCCCCCCCACAGTCAATGGCGGCTTAAATATACTTATTTTGGCTGAGAAATACTAAAACTCAGGAATATTATGACATTTGCATTCGATTTGTATACATTTATCACCAGGTAAGCATATTGTATTTTAATTGAATACCTATCAAGCGAAAAATGACATGGAAATACTGAAGTCAGGGTGGGCAACATTTCTTGACTGGGGGGGGGGGGGGGGGGGCATTTGCCCCCCAGTTAACATGTTAAAATAGGCCCTGGTTTGGATGCTTGGAAGTTTAAGATGGAAAAGTTAACTTCTATAATAAGATATAGTTAAAAATCGTAGAAAGATGAGAAACATGTTTACATGTTTTTCAGAGTTCCAAGATTTTCACTGGGCCGTCACTCGGAAAGTGGGAGGAGATTGTGTGTCTGTCCACGGAGTATATTACCACGTAGGGCCCAAACGGCAAGGATGATTTCGATGCGGGTGACACTGTTCGATGCGGCAAAACGGCGGACAGATTCTGGTACTGGTCACGAGTCGATTGGTGCCACGTGTCACGTGCTACGTACCACCACGTGGGCCTCTGCAAATAAAAATGACCACCTCTACAGGTCAAACGGTTGGTGACACAGACTTGATACTCGCAGGTCACGTGCGCGATACAGCGGCCCAAATTACATTGGGGTCGCCGACCCAGAGAGGGGCAAAATAAACCCCCCAGGGGGTAAAATCAAATGACGATTTTCACCCCAAGGCAATGCCCCGATCGCATTGCCCGCCACTAGTTATACACGACCTCGTACCTGCCACTAACTCGTACCTGCCGGTTAGTGGCGGTCATCCAGTCAGCCGTCGGCTTTGTGGCGTTACGATCGATGGTACAATTTAGTTACCGTGCCGGCCGCAGGGTGAATGTTATTGGCAGCTGAATAGAATATTCTGCATTGCCCATTCACTACAGGGACGTATGGTGCGAATTGGTTGGTGAATTTAGAATTGCAAAACTCAGGAGCACAAAGCCAGCGCCGAGTCTAAATTCGGACCCGGCCGGGCCTGAGCTGCTTGCTAGCTGTAATGTCAACCCTGGTCTCTGTACAGTGTACGTCTTGCATATTATGGCGACTATACATTGTGCATTACAATTCTCGCTAAATTTTCTGGCCTCAGCTGTGCCGAACACAGGTCGTGCGGTGTTTCAGTAGCGCGCTGCACGACATTAACAGTGGTGGTGCAGTGTGGGGTTATTAGCAGGTGGTGCAGTGTGGGGTTATTAGCAGGTGGTGCAGTGTGGGGTTGTTAGCAGGTCGTGCGGTGTGGGGTTATTAGCAGGTGGTGCAGTGTGGGGTTATTAGCAGGTCGTGCCGTGTTTCTGTAGCGCGCTGCACGACAGTAACAGTGGTGGTGCAGTGTGGGGTTATTAGCAGGTGGTGCAGTGTGGGGTTATTAGCAGATGGTGCAGTGTGGGGTTATTAGCAGGTGGTGCGGTGTGGGGTTATTATCAGGTGGTGCAGTGTGGGGTTATTAGCAGGTCGTGCGGTGTGGGGTTATTAGCAGGTGGTGCAGTGTGGGGTTATTAGCAGGTCGTGCGGTGTGGGGTTATTAGCAGGTGGTGCAGTGTGGGGTTATTAGCAGGTCGTGCCGTGTTTCTGTAGCGCGCTGCACGACAGTAACAGTGGTGGTGCAGTGTGGGGTTATTAGCAGGTGGTGCAGTGTGGGGTTATTAGCAGGTGGTGCAGTGTGGGGTTATTAGCAGGTGGTGCAGTGTGGGGTTATTAGCAGGTCGTGCCGTGTTTCTGTAGCGCGCTGCACGACAGTAACAGTGGTGGTGCAGTGTGGGGTTATTAGCAGGTCGTGCGGTGTGGGGTTATTAGCAGGTGGTGCAGTGTGGGGTTATTAGCAGGTCGTGCCGTGTTTCTGTAGCGCGCTGCACGACAGTAACAGTGGTGGTGCAGTGTGGGGTTATTAGCAGGTGGTGCAGTGTGGGGTTATTAGCAGGTGGTGCGGTGTGGGGTTATTAGCAGGTGGTGCAGTGTGGGGTTATTAGCAGGTCGTGCGGTGTGGGGTTATTAGCAGGTGGTGCAGTGTGGGGTTATTAGCAGGTGGTGCAGTGTGGGGTTATTAGCAGATGGTGCAGTGTGGGGTTATTAGCAGGTGGTGCGGTGTGGGGTTATTAGCAGGTGGTGCGGTGTGGGGTTATTAGCAGGTGGTGCAGTGTGGGGTTATTAGCAGGTGGTGCGGTGTGGGGTTATTAGCAGGTGGTGCAGTGTGCGGTTATTAGCAGGTCGTGCCGTGTTTCTGTAGCGCGCTGCACGACAGTAACAGTGGTGGTGCAGTGTGGGGTTATTAGCAGGTGGTGCAGTGTGGGGTTATTAGCAGGTGGTGCAGTGTGCGGTTATTAGCAGGTGGTGCAGTGTGCGGTTATTAGCAGGTGGTGCAGTGTGGGGTTATTAGCAGGTCGTGCCGTGTTTCTGTAGCGCGCTGCACGACAGTAACAGTGGTGGTGCGGTGTGGGATTATTAGCAGGTAGTGCAGTGTGGGGTTATTAGCAGATAGTGCAGTGTGGGGTTATTAGCAGGTGGTGCAGTGTGGGGTTATTAATTTTCCAAAGCTGTTGTACCTTGAGCTACGTGGGTGGTTCACTAAGTAAGGTGAAATGTGATGTATCTCAATGACCGAAAACAATAGAGCAAAATACAAAATAGCACGTGGATCTATGACACATTTGCTACAAAATGGCTATTTGCGTGTTTCCGAATTTAATTTGGTTTCTAACCACAGGCATCATGTAGACATTGATGAAGAAGCGTTCCGTTATCGAATTTAACCCTCGCCCTACGGGGGCGGCTGACAGGCCCCCCTGAGGTTTTTCTTTAATAACTTTTTACAAATGCAATGCATCTGGCTGAATTTTTCGGTAGCTGAGTTTACAACAATTATACGTAAGCTGTAAAAATCGAATTGAAATTAGGTAAGTAGTTTGGTAGATGATCATGTTTTAATGACGTCATGTTGTTAAAAAAATGAGGAAAATGTGAAAAATCGTAGAAAACAGAGTTTTAAAGCAAATTGCAAACGCAATTCATCAAAGATACAAAATGGCATTCTCTTTAAAATAGAAATATCGGATTTGTAAAAAATTTGGTTTTTGACCCCTAAAATAAAAAAACACTTTAAAAAAAATCCCACAAAATAATTTTTTTAAAGATTTTAGAAAAACTGGAATATATATGAGCGAACTGAGTATGGACAATACCCATACCAAATGTCAAAGCAATATCTTCATTTTTAACTGAGTGATGGCTCCCTAAGTGTAAGAAACTGAAGACGTCATTTAAAAAAAAGAAAACTTTTTTGCCTTTTTTTGACAAGATACGAACAAATAATTACCTTTTCTGTATTTCTGAGCTTAAACTAGTCTAGGCACATGCCTTTTTATTTACATTTATCAATTTCTAATTTTGAGGTTTTCTGAAGAGCAAAATCGCTGTTCTGGACGTGGTAAATCCGAGGTCATTCACTTGACCTGGAAGGTCACCCGTTGACCTGAAACCTAAAATTCGCATAATGTTAGATTCCTCTCATGACAGGCAACATGCTGGTTCTTACCGCATTGCTCTAAGTTGCTTGGTTTGGAAGTTAACAGGGGGCCTGTCAGGCCCCCCCCCCCCCGTAGGGCGAAGGTGAAGAAAAAAAGTAGGGCGAGGGTTAATGTGCTGTCCGGCGAAACTTCACCAACCAAAATTCACGCGGAACTCCGCGAAGTTTATCATGAGGACACAATGGCTTTAAAAAATGGCGGTGGATTCAGCGGTTTAAAAACGGAGACAATAGCATAAGAGACAAGCCTCGATCTGGAAGACCTGTGACGGTCGCCACACCTGACACGACCAAGAAGGTGGAAGACCTCATCAAGAAGAACCGGCGCATCCGCGTGCGTGATCTCAGCAATAGAGTGAACTGTACCGTGGGAACATTTGCCACCATCATCAAACAGCTCGGATACCGCAAGGTCTGTGCCAGATGGGTCTCACGGGAGCTCACTGAACATTAGAAAGAGGCCCGGCATGACATCAGCAACACTGCAACACTGCTGACATCAGCAACATCAGACATCAGCAACACTGCTGAACCAGTACAGGGAGACAGGAGAAGAGTTCTTCCGGGAAATGGTGACCGGCGATGAGTCCTGGGTTCACCACTATGAGCTTGAGACGAGGAGACAGTTCATGCAGTGGAAGCATCACCAATCTCATACAATCAGGAAGTTCCGGACAGGGACCTCTGCAGGAAAGGTTATGGCCACCATCTTTTGGGATCAAGAGGGTGTCCTCGTGGTGGACTTCCTGCAGCCCGGCCAGACAATAAACAGTGACCGGTACATCCAGGTACTGCGGAAACGGAAGAGGGCCATTCGTGACAAGCGGCCGAACATTGACGCGAGGAGCATCACCCTCCACCATGACAACGCGCGTCCCCATACTTCCAAAGCCACTCGTGAGGAACTTGTGAAGCTGGGCTGGACGACGATGCCTCACCCGCCGTACAGCCCTGATCTGGCGCCGTCAGACTTCCACCTGTTTGGTCCACTGAAGTTTTTCCTCCTCGGTCAGTGCTGTGCGACTAATGATAAATTGAAGAAAGACATGGTGCAGGATCACCGACAAGGAGTTCTTCCGGGCGCGATTTCGGCGTTGGGTGGAGCGATGGGAGAAGTGCGTGTTGTAAACGGTGACTGGGTGGAGAAATACGTTGCGGAGGCCTAGGAAGCTGGATGAAGATATATGGTCACAAACGCGAATAGCCATTTTGTAGAGCAGATTTCAGAGAACAATTTGGTGTTTGATTGATGTTGCTCAACCAAAATGTGACCGAAATACAGCACATTTTACCTTAATTATTGAACCACCCACGTAGTGCCTTGGTCGTGATGCGCCGCAACTGAGGATTAATTGATTCTAGATGAAGATAATTTCACAATTACAAAATACCGAGCAGTTAATGAACATTTTGTGAATGATCGTAACTTTTCGTTATTATTGTATTTATGTTGAGCTGCCGATGCCACTTTTCATGAACAGATCTTCGCATGAGCTGTTCGTTTTGCTCTTTTACAATTATAAATAAACCAACACTGAACCCTTCCTTTAACACGTGTTTCACAATGACGTAAAATCAACTAGTTTAACCCGGTAGAATGCAGTAATTAATATACTGTGTAATATGACCTTTACCTCGACAGAAAGTAAGTAATTAATAATACAAAAATATATTGGTGAAATTTCGGCCACAGGCCATTCTCAAACCATAACACATTGACAATAAAATATTCAGCTGCCGCAGTTCTAAACTTTTTCTCTCCGTAAGCACGTGGGTTGTTTTTCAGAGTCCTACTACCTGACTAAAACACTAAAGCCCGGTTCCCACTGGGCCCGCCACCCGTCAAAACGGATCCGTCGCCGTCAAACGGGCCCGTTGCCTGCCACTGGCGTTTGTGGTACTCTCCGTTTCTCCGTTTGTTTTCGTCAGATTCCATTTTGTGCATGAATACGTCCCAAAGGCGGATCCAGACCCTTTTTTTGGGGGGGAGGAAAATACAGTGGCTTATTTCCAAAAAGTTGTTGTCCGGGGGAAGGGGAAGTAGCAGAGCGTCAGCCGTCTGTGATAAATTGTTGACCACGAGGGGGTAGAGCGCGTCGTCAGCCCGTCGGCAAGAGGTGTTGATTTTTTTAAACGATTGGGGGCGGACGAAGAGGGACGGATCCAAGGGGCCTATATCAGCGCCATGGCTTCACTAAAACGACTGAAATCGACAAAAATAGCACATTAGCATCATTTTACAAATAGCACATCTAGTCACAAAATGAAACAATGCATGTCAAAACGCAGGCACTCGTGTTACAAGAAAATAAGACAAATACAAAACAATTAACACGAGTATGAGTGGAATACAATTTAGTAGTCTAGAAGTAATTGTCAGTTATTTAGTAGATACAATGCATTATCATTATATAAATGAAATAAAATGAAAATTTCGATAGAGGTTTAGCTAATCCAGTGAATTTCGTACGCAAACTGACAGCAGATACTCCACAATCGTGATGAAGCTCCTATCTCTTCAACATTAGCGATCTATAAGCGATCTATAAGCTAGCGATGATCTATAAGCTTATCATGTGTCCGACAAAGCTTTAGACTGGTTTACCTCATATCTGTCCGATAGGGAGCAAAGGGTGGTAGTGAATGGCAAAACAGCGGAGTGGCGACGTGACATCAGGCGTCCCGGAAGGGTCGCTTCTGGCACCTCTTTTATTCGCGCTTTTTATTAATGATTTGCCCATGGCTGTGAAATCGTCCCAGTGTGTCATGTACCCGGATGTCAAACCGTACCACCGTGTGGGGACAACGTTTGATGGTGACCAGCTCCAGTCTGACCTAGATAGTCTCAGCAGATGGTCGGCAGACTGGAAGCTACACCTAAATCCATCAAAAAAAATTGCCTTCACGGTGAGCTTTAGAACATCTCCTGTTCAACATGCGTATTCCATCGATGGAGCGGTTCTTGAGCGCGTTTCTGTGGTACGTGATTTAGGCGTCATGTTGGATACAAAATTAGCCTTTCCGGCTCACATCAATAAAACTATTTCTAAAACCAACAGAGCTCTCGGCGTTTTGATCAGATCTTTCCAAACTGGTCTTCCTCGGCAGAAATTCTGCAAGGAAACCTTGCAGGCCACGTACCATGCAAACGTCCGGTCCATCCTGGAATACGGGTGTGTAATTTGGGGTGGCGCGGCCAAGTCACATGTGGAGCGACTGGAACGCGTTCAGCATACGTTTCTTATGTGGATGGCGTCCCGAGTCAACAATGTTGTGACTCGCTCTCTGGCCTATGAAGAACTGCTGCAAATATTTGGTATACCTACCTTGAAGGCCAGACGTCGACAGTACGACCTGATGTTTCTGAGGAACATTTACCGAGATAAGGTTGACTCCCCCTATCTGCTCAGCTGTTTCTCGCTCCACATTCCTGGACGCGCCACCCGTCCTCTTTCGCTGCTCCAAACACCGTACGCTCGTGTGAACACTGTAAAGACAGGGATTTTTAACCGCCTTCCCGAGGAGATGAACTTCTTTTTACGTAAAGTTCCGGCGGTAGATATGTTTAGTATGAGCATATGTTCGTTTAAAAACTGCGTGAAAATGTACGTCATCGCGGCGCCATAGGATAGGTTTTGTATTCTTAGTGTATACCTTCACTGTGCATTTTGAATGTTTATCATCTTTATTATTTATTATGTGTATTTTGTTAATGTATGTATGCTGTTTTAACTTTTGACTTCGCCTGTCACTGGGCATTGCCTGTTGGTGATATTTTGATAATACATAAACATTAGCGCAGTCAGCTGTTGCCTATTTGAACCATGACGTCATCACTTAACAGCCCTATTGTATGTCTACATGTCAGGCGAGGTCAGCTGAACATGTTCGTGACATTTTTTCCGAAAAAAATTGTTTATCCTGGAAGATATTCAACTTTTAGTTTTAAGCGGAAAGTTGGGTTGGTGACGTCAGTTGATATTTTTTTTTAATAAAGGGAAATCCTTTGTGCTGCCAAATGTATGGCACAATTATTTGTCGATATCTATTGCGCAGAAAAAGCGAACCACCCGGTGTCTAGATTGGCTAGCACTATCAGCTGGAGTTGTTGCAGCAGTTGGCCGCCAGGGACCGCTAGTGAGCCAGGGTGTTATGACGTCGCAAGCAAATGGTACCACTACATATTGATTGATTCATTCATTCATAAATAAATAAATATTTAGCGTTAAATATTTAACTGGTACTATTTGCTTGCGACGTCATAACGCCCTGGCTCACTAGCGGTCCCTGGCGGCCAACTGCTGCATCAACTTCAGCTGATAGGGCTAGCCTTTAGTATACGAACCAGCCAGGAACCGAACCAGCCAATCAGGATCGAGAAATGAAAGACGAAAATATTCCAAGGCTGACCTTAAAACAAGTCGACTATCATTACCAGTTGGGCAAAGAGAGACGCGCTGTCGGTTTAGAGGCCCTATTCAAATACACATGGGCCTTATTTTTTACAGATGTCAAAATCAAACTCGATTTTTTTTATTAGATCATTGTGGTTGTTTTAAATGCTACCATACTTAATTTCAATGCCAAGCCATCAAAATGGCTATCTCAACTCAACTATAATGTTAAGGTGGGATCCAGTGCCTTTAAGAGGCGCTCTCAGGCTCGGCTATGGACGTTGTGCTGTTGCCGCCTGATAATGCATTCCGATCCAGCGACGGTCACCGGCACCGGCCCGCGCATCACCCCCTAGTGCTCTCCAGAGCTGATCATTCCGATCCAGCGACGGTCACCGGCACGGGCCCGCGCATCGCCCCCTAGTGCTCTCCAGAGCTGATCATTCCGATCCAGCGACGGTCACCGGCACCGGCCCGCGCATCGCCCCCTAGTGCTCTCCAGAGCTGATCATTCCGATCCAGCGACGGTCACCGGCACCGGCCCGCGCATCGCCCCCTAGTGCTCTCCAGAGCTGATCATTCCGATCCAGCGACGGTCACCGGCACGGGCCCGCGCATCGCCCCCTAGTGCTCTCCAGAGCTGATCATTCCGATCCAGCGACGGTCACCGGCACCGGCCCGCGCATCGCCCCCTAGTGCTCTCCAGAGCTGATCATTCAGATCCAGCGACGGTCACCGGCACCGGCCCGCGCATCGCCCCCTAGTGCTCTCCAGAGCTGATCATTCCGATCCAGCGACGGTCACCGGCACGGGCCCGCGCATCGCCCCCTAGTGCTCTCCAGAGCTGATCATTCAGATCCAGCGACGGTCACCGGCACGGGCCCGCGCATCGCCCCCTAGTGCTCTCCAGAGCTGATCATTCCGATCCAGCGACGGTCACCGGCACCGGCCCGCGCATCGCCCCCTAGTGCTCTCCAGAGCTGATCATTCAGATCCAGCGACGGTCACCGGCACCGGCCCGCGCATCGCCCCCTAGTGCTCTCCAGAGCTGATCATTCCGATCCAGCGACGGTCACCGGCACGGGCCCGCGCATCGCCCCCTAGTGCTCTCCAGAGCTGATCATTCCGATCCAGCGACGGTCACCGGCACGGGCCCGCGCATCGCCCCCTAGTGCTCTCCAGAGCTGATCATTCAGATCCAGCGACGGTCACCGGCACCGGCCTGCGCATCGCCCCCTAGTGCTCTCCAGAGCTGATCATTCCGATCCAGCGACGGTCACCGGCACGGGCCCGCGCATCGCCCCCTAGTGCTCTCCAGAGCTGATCATTCAGATCCAGCGACGGTCACCGGCACGGGCCCGCGCATCGCCCCCTAGTGCTCTCCAGAGCTGATCATTCCGATCCAGCGACGGTCACCGGCACCGGCCCGCGCATCGCCCCTTAGTGCTCTCCAGAGCTGATCATTCAGATCCAGCGACGGTCACCGGCACCGGCCCGCGCATCGCCCCCTAGTGCTCTCCAGAGCTGATCATTCCGATCCAGCGACGGTCACCGGCACGGGCCCGCGCATCGCCCCCTAGTGCTCTCCAGAGCTGATCATTCCGATCCAGCGACGGTCACCGGCACGGGCCCGCGCATCGCCCCCTAGTGCTCTCCAGAGCTGATCATTCAGATCCAGCGACGGTCACCGGCACGGGCCCGCGCATCGCCCCCTAGTGCTCTCCAGAGCTGATCATTCCGATCCAGCGACGGTCACCGGCACGGGCCCGCGCATCGCCCCCTAGTGCTCTCCAGAGCTGATCATTCAGATCCAGCGACGGTCACCGGCACCGGCCTGCGCATCGCCCCCTAGTGCTCTCCAGAGCTGATCATTCCGATCCAGCGACGGTCACCGGCACGGGCCCGCGCATCGCCCCCTAGTGCTCTCCAGAGCTGATCATTCAGATCCAGCGACGGTCACCGGCACGGGCCCGCGCATCGCCCCCTAGTGCTCTCCAGAGCTGATCATTCCGATCCAGCGACGGTCACCGGCACCGGCCCGCGCATCGCCCCTTAGTGCTCTCCAGAGCTGATCATTCAGATCCAGCGACGGTCACCGGCACCGGCCCGCGCATCGCCCCCTAGTGCTCTCCAGAGCTGATCATTCCGATCCAGCGACGGTCACCGGCACGGGCCCGCGCATCGCCCCCTAGTGCTCTCCAGAGCTGATCATTCCGATCCAGCGACGGTCACCGGCACGGGCCCGCGCATCGCCCCCTAGTGCTCTCCAGAGCTGATCATTCAGATCCAGCGACGGTCACCGGCACGGGCCCGCGCATCGCCCCCTAGTGCTCTCCAGAGCTGATCATTCCGATCCAGCGACGGTCACCGGCACGGGCCCGCGCATCGCCCCCTAGTGCTCTCCAGAGCTGATCGTTCCGATCCAGCGACGGTCACCGGCACCGGCCCGCGCATCGCCCCCTAGTGCTCTCCAGAGCTGATCATTCCGATCCAGCGACGGTCACCGGCACCGGCCCGCGCATCGCCCCCTAGTGCTCTCCAGAGCTGATCATTCCGATCCAGCGACGGTCACCGGCACGGGCCCGCGCATCGCCCCCTAGTGCTCTCCAGAGCTGATCATTCCGATCCAGCGACGGTCACCGGCACCGGCCCGCGCATCGCCCCCTAGTGCTCTCCAGAGCTGATCATTCCGATCCAGCGACGGTCACCGGCACGGGCCCGCGCATCGCCCCCTAGTGCTCTCCAGAGCTGATCATTCCGATCCAGCGACGGTCACCGGCACGGGCCCGCGCATCGCCCCCTAGTGCTCTCCAGAGCTGATCGTTCAGATCCAGCGACGGTCACCGGCACCGGCCCGCGCATCGCCCCCTAGTGCTCTCCAGAGCTGATCATTCCGATCCAGCGACGGTCACCGGCACCGGCCCGCGCATCGCCCCCTAGTGCTCTCCAGAGCTGATCATTCCGATCCAGCGACGGTCACCGGCACGGGCCCGCGCATCGCCCCCTAGTGCTCTCCAGAGCTGATCATTCCGATCCAGCGACGGTCACCGGCACGGGCCCGCGCATCGCCCCCTAGTGCTCTCCAGAGCTAATCATTCCGATCCAGCGACGGTCACCGGCACGGGCCCGCGCATCGCCCCCTAGTGCTCTCCAGAGCTGATTGTTCCGATCCAGCGACGGTCACCGGCACGGGCCCGCGCATCGCCCCCTAGTGCTCTCCAGAGCTGATCATTCCGATCCAGCGACGGTCACCGGCACGGGCCCGCGCATCGCCCCCTAGTGCTCTCCAGAGCTGATCGTTCAGATCCAGCGACGGTCACCGGCACCGGCCCGCGCATCGCCCCCTAGTGCTCTCCAGAGCTGATCGTTCAGATCCAGCGACGGTCACCGGCACGGGCCCGCGCATCGTCCCCTAGTGCTCTCCAGAGCTGATCGCGTGCTGCTGGCAATCATAAGAGGCACGGTGGCCTTTGTTCTCTGCTGGGAGTCGTAGCTAGCATAAATGTCGGTAATGCATGGAAAACGGCCTGCTGGGTTTAGCTGGTTTCTACACGCAGCTGTCTCCATTGGTAAGGGTGTTGTTACCGTGCATTTGACAGTGTATGTAATGCTGTGAAATGGAATGAAGTGCAATTTTAGCTGGTTGAATGACATTTTAGCCGAAATTTTTAGAACAATGAAATTGTTGCCGGTTATGAGAAGCAGGCTGCAAAACCCACAAAACAAATGCAGCCACGTCAAACTTCTGCGAGATGATATTACTAATTTGTTAGTATGTGTGCGCAACTCTTTTTATCCTCATTTGCCGATTTTTTTTTTGTACAATCGTATTGTCATGCAATGATAGGATAGTACATACCAAGGCATACCAGCCAAGTCCATTGGAAATACATAGTCCCAAGGTTATGTAAACTTAGTCCTTAGTTCAAAGTCATAATTCACAACACTTACATAAACAGCAGCTTTACGAAGCCGTGGGTTTTATATGGATGCATGCGACTGCCGAGGGTGTGGTGAACATTACCGTGTATGTACGGAGAACATATGGGTGTGTACGGAGAACATACCGGGTGTGTACGGAGAACATATGGGTGTGTACGGAGAACATTACCGTGTGTGTACGGAGAACATATGGGTGTGTACGGAGAACATTACCGTGTGTGTACGGAGAACATACGGGTGTGTACGGAGAACATACGGGTGTGTACGGAAAACATACGGGTGTGTACGGAGAACATACCGGGTGTGTACGGAGGACATACCGGGTATGTACGGAGAACATACGGGTGTGTACGGAGAACATACCGGGTGTGTACGGAGAACATACGGGCTGTGTACGGAGAACATACCGGGTGTGTACGGAGAACATACCGTGTGTGTACGGAGAACATACCGGGTATGTACGGAGAACATACCGTGTGTGTACGGAGAACATACGGGTGTGTACGGAGAACATACCGGGTGTGTACGGAGAACATACCGGGTGTGTACGGAGGACATACCGGGTGTGTACGGAGAACATACGGGTGTGTACGGGGAACATACCGGGTGTGTACGGGGAACATACGGGTGTGTACGGAGAACATACGGGTGTGTACGGAGAACATACCGGGTGTGTATGGAGAACATATGGGTGTGTACGGAGGACATACCGGGTGTGTACGGAGAACATACCGGGTGTGTACGGAGAACATACGGGTGTGTACGGAGAACATACGGGGTATGTGTACGGAGGATATACGGGTATGTATTGAGAACATACGGGTGTGTACGGAGAACATACGGGGTATGTGTACGGAGGACATATCTGGTGTATATGTTACAGACAATGTGAAAACTCAGGCAGTTTCGAAACTGCCTGGCTCAATTCAGGCAATTTCGAAACTGCCTAAAAACCCAGGGAGTTTGCAAAATGCCTGAAAATCCAGGCAGTTGCGAAACTGCCTAGGCAGTTTCGAAAATGCCTAACGATGCACGACTCCAGCCCGGCTGGGTGCTCGCGGTGATCAGACCGTATGGTGATCAGACCGTATGGTGATCAGACCGTATGGTGATCAGACCGTATGGTGATCAGACCGTATGGTGATCAGACCGTATGGTGATCAGACCGTATGGTGATCAGACCGTATGGTGATCAGACCGTATGGTGATCAGACCGTATGGTGATCAGACCGTATGGTGATCAGACCGTATGGTGATCAGACCGTATGGTGATCAGACCGTATGGTGATCAGACCGTATGGTGATCAGACCGTATGGTGATCAGACCGTATGGTGATCAGACCGTATGGTGATCAGACCGTATGGTGATCAGACCGTATGGTGATCAGACCGTATGGTGATCAAACCGTATGGTGATCAGACCGTATGGTGATCAGACCGTATGGTGATCAGACCGTATGGTGATCAGACCGTATGGTGATCAGACCGTATGGTGATCAGACCGTATGGTGATCAGACCGTATGGTGATCAGACCGTATGGTGATCAGACCGTATGGTGATCAGACCGTATGGTGATCAGACCGTATGGTGATCAGACCGTATGGTGATCAGACCGTATGGTGATCAGACCGTATGGTGATCAGACCGTATGGTGATCAGACCGTATAGTGATCAGACCGTATGGTGATCAGACCGTATGGTGAGCAGACCGTATCTACGAATGGTGAATGGTGATGCATTATTCCTGCAAACCGCGCACCTGTAATTCCGAATTCGAACATAGTCGATCTGAGCAATGCATGCATGACTTAACGGTGTTCTCTGCGGATACCTCAAATAGTAAAAATATCCACTTGTGTTTGTAGATGAGACAGTAGGTACACAGTGGTATAGTCTGACATCTGCAATAACATTATTGGCTTCTGAAATGAGGCAATTTGCATCGTAATGATAGCCCCGAAGGAACGACCTGATGTTTGAATTACCTAATTGTAACGTATTTTGTATTGATGGGATTAACAAACTAATGGTTACAATGCAAGTTCTAGCGGCATTTGAACACACTATCATATCTCAGTGTTTATCGATTTGGCCGATCAACCACAATGTCTGTAACGACCCGACATTAAAACTAGAAAGGTGTTATCCGTTGTCATTTCTTGAAACGTATGTGACTGTCCATGCACAAACTGTATGATCCTGATCATTTGGGTTCAATTTCACAGAGCTACCATTTAAACATCCCAACATTTTAACTGGTAACATTATTTTTTCATAGATTGTAGCATCTAAATATTCCGGCATTTTTATATCACCATTCCCTCAACCGATCAGCTTGTTTTCTTGGCGGACTGGGACTGCAAAACTCTCGCAGTAATGTGGTGTTGTTTTTTACATCAGATAAATTGCATGCGTCTGAATGACCAAGCAAGAAAGAGTGGGTGGAATCTTCCATAACTGGCAAATGAGGAAAATATTTAAGGTAACTGACACAGAATCCGACAAATAATCGAAACGCCTCTGACGGCGCCTAGCACACACACAATAAATTGCAATCGATACCTTTTCAAATTGTTAATAAAAGGCAACATTTTGAAAGAGTATTTTTCCCTACCGGTCACATGAATCTCAACTAACTATAAAACTCTAACTGCAGCGTGTTCCCTTATTTACTATAATGATGTATCTGACCACGAATGGCATCTTCTCCGCCATCTGCTATAGCACCCTCCGTTTCAGTTGACTAATGTGATGTTCCCAACATTGCTGCCCGGACAGGTTCCAAACGGCCTGAGCTGCTTTCAAACTGCCTGACGCTCTCGTAAATGTCATGTTAGCCGTTTTCACGAAGGATTATTGCGCTGAAAGGTTTCTGAAAGATTATGAAAGTTTTGCAAAACTACACAACTTTTACATGCGATTTTTTTGGCTAGAAATGTCCCTCATAATTTTGTTGGTAAGAATAAAATATGTTGACAAATTTGCGGTTTGGTGGTAATAAGCAAGATTAATATTGATAGAATCTTCCTGAAAGTCTCAGGAAGATTCGGGAAGTTTCAGGAAGATTCTATCAATACTTATATTGCTTATTACCACCAAACCGCAATTTTGTCAACATATTATATTCTTACCAACATATTACAAAATTATGAGGGACATTTCTAGTCAAAAATCGCATGTAAAAGTTGTGTAGTTTTGCAAAACTTTCAGAATCTTTCAGAAACTTTTCAGCGCAATAATACTTCGTGAAAATGGCTATTGCCTCTAGGCAATATGAATTTTAGGCAGTTTCGAAACTGCCTAGAGGCAGTTTCGAAACTGCCTAAAATTGCAGGTAGTTTCGAAAATGCCCGGAATTTCAGGCATTGTGTAAACTGACTGTTTTTTGTTTCTCAGGCAGTTTCGAAACTGCCTGAGTTTTCATATTGCCTGAAACATATACACGCTATACGGTGGTGGTGGGTGCACACTATACGGTGGTGGTGGGTGCACACTATACGGTGGTGGTGGGTGCACACTATACGGTGGTGGTGGGTGCACACTCCCAGGAGTGTATAGGGTACGCCTACGGTCGGTCCGGCTGGTCAGCTGGTCGGTCGCCGCTCCGTCCTGTCTGTCTGTGTACTCAGCCGTTCGATAGCAGACTGCTCTATTATATACAATGTCGTCGCCCTGAACCAGTATCCAACACAATTGGGTAACCCCCAAGTTCAGAGGAGGCTGACGTAGGTCAGTTGGGGGTGGGGTAGGGGTGGAGGTGACGTAATAAATCCAGAAAGATGCGGGAGGGGGAAGGGGTGACCTCCAGTCTGCCGCGGGTCGTCCTTTTCCAGAGCTACTGGCGGGACTTCTCTGTAATCCCGGGCCGGACACGTGCTATTCACCGGACACGTGTTGAAGTGCAGTCCACCGCTAATATGACATCCTGCCGCCGGCGGCACACGCGCTGCCACTCCACTCGGCCGCTTCTTTTGATTCCTGATTAGCGGCCCGAATAGGAACGAGGCCCTGAACTGCGGGCGTCGAATGCCCCCCCCCCCCGATCTGATTCCCCTGCCGATAATCCATACCATACTCCGGCCGGCCGCAGACAAATTGGATCAGGAATATTGGATTACGGAAACCGGGACTTTGTTTACTGCCTCAGAAGAATGACTACCTTTGTGAAGGAGACATGCATTGAATGCTATGTTAACCTCATTGCGATGCACGGTTGCAGACTTGCAGTCGTGTATGATTACAGATCCATCACAGTTGTGTATGATCATTGATCAGTGATAAGTGGTGTCTTGACTCTGCTCTCTTAGTTTTGCATTCATGTAAACTTCGGACTCTGCGAACCTGGTAGATTACGTAAGAATATGCACGCTTCCGGTAGCAGCCTAACCCTTCTGATGTTAACATGCTTGTTGTATTTATGCGAACTCAATATTCCTGGCCTCGAATTCCTTAAGATCAACAGAGGCAGAATGGTATCTTTAAAGCGCAACATTGCATGTATTAATCATGGGAGGAAGAACTATTACCTTACACAACACCACCACCACCACCACCACCACCACCACCACCACCACCACCACCACCACCACCACCACCACCACCACCACCACCACCACCACCACCACCACCACCACCACCACCACCATCACCACCATCACCACCATCACCACCACCACCACCACCACCACCACCACCACCACCACCACCACCACCACCACCACCACCACCACCACCACCACCACCACCACCACCACCACCACCACCACCACACGATCTTTCTCATCTCATCTCACGGCACATTCATACGTTGTTGGTTGGCACTTGTCTAGTTATACCTTTTGTGGGTAGCTTCCAGACTGTAAGTTTAATGAAGTGCTGTATCTACTTGGCCGCATTGGTAAGATTGGTTCGTCCCGTTCTCAATAATTTGATCCTGTTAGGCTGTCGGTACGAAATCCAATTCTGCCAAAGCCGCACATAATACTGAACGATTTATTACATTAATGGTACTATCGTCAGAATGGGAGTCAGCAAATTGCTTCAAAGGCTGAGAGCCAGTCGGCTGTACGACGTTGGACTCGGCGAGTAGTGTGAACGTTGGACGGGTGATATGTCATAGGTTGACTGAGCTGACAGTGTGTTATATCATAGGCTGACTGAGCTGACAGTGTGTTATATCATAGGCTGACTGAGCTGACAGTGTGTTATGTCATAGGCTGACTGAGCTGACAGTGTGTTATATCATAGGCTGACTGAGCTGACAGTGTGTTATATCATAGGCTGACTGAGCTGACAGTGTGTTATATCATAGGCTGACTGAGCTGACAGTGTATTATATCATAGGCTGACTGAGCTAACAGTGTGTTATGTCATAGGCTGACTGAGCGGACAGTGTGATATGTCATAGGCTGACTGAGCTGACAGTGTGTTATATCATAGGCTGACTGAGCTGACAGTGTGGCATGTCATAGGCTGACTGAGCTGACAGTGTGTTATATCATAGGCTGACTGAGCTGACAGTGTGTCATGCCATAGGCTGATTGAGCTGACAGTGTGATATGTCATAGGCTGACTGAGCTGACAGTGTGTCATGTCATAGGCTGATTGAGCTGACAGTGTGATATGTCATAGGCTGACTGAGCTGACAGTGTGATATGTCATAGGCTGACTGAGCTGACAGTGTGATATGTCATAGGCTGACTGAGCTGACAGTGTGTTATGTCATAGGCTGACTGAGCTGACAGTGTGTTATGTCATAGGCTGACTGAGCTGACAGTGTGATATGTCATAGGCTGACTGAGCTGACAGTGTGTTATATCATAGGCTGACTGAGCTGACAGTGTGATATGTCATAGGCTGACTGAGCCGACAGTGTGTCATGTCATAGGCTGATTGAGCTGACAGTGTGTTATATCATAGGCTGACTGAGCTGACAGTATATCATGTCATAGGCTGATTGAGCTGACAATGTGTTATGTCATAGGATGACTGAGCTGAAAGTGTGTTATATCATAGGCTGACTGAGCTGACAGTGTGATATGTCATAGGCTGACTGATCTGACAGTGTGTCATGTCATAGGCTGATTGAGCTGACAGTGTTGTGTCATGTCATAAGCTGACTGAGCTGACAGTGTGTCATGTCATAGGCTGACTGAGCTGACAGTGTATCATGTCATAGGCTGATTGAGCTGACAGTGGGTTATGTCATAGGCTGACTGAGCTGACAGTGTGTCATGTCATAGGCTGATTGAGCTGACAGTGTGTTATATCATAGGCTGATTGAGCTGACAGTGTGTTATATCATAGGCTGACTGAGCTGACAGTGTGTCATGTCATAGGCTGATTGAGCTGACAGTGTGATATTTCATAGGCTGACTGAGCTGACAGTGTGTTATGTCATAGGCTGACTTAGCTGACAGTGTGCTATGTCATAGGCAACTGAGCTGACAGTGTGTTATATCATAGGCTGACTGAGCTGACAGTGTGTTATATCATAGGCTGACTGAGCTGACAGTGTTGTGTCATGTCATAGGCTGATTGAGCTGACAGTGTGTTATGTCATAGGCTGATTGAGCTGACAGTGTGTTATATCATAGGCTGACTGAGCTGACAGTGTGTTTTGTCATAGGCTGACAGTCAGCCTATGACAAAACACACTGTCAGCTCAGTCAGCCTATGATATAACACACTGTCAGCTCAATCAGCCTATGACATAACACACTGTCAGCTCAATCAGCCTATGACATGACACAACACTGTCAGCTCAGTCAGCCTATGATATAACACACTGTCAGCTCAGTCAGCCTATGATATAACACACTGTCAGCTCAGTCGCCTATGACATAGCACACTGTCAGCTCAGTCAGCCTATGACATAACACACTGTCAGCTCAGTCAGCCTATGCAATATCACACTGTCAGCTCAATCAGCCTATGACATGACACACTGTCAGCTCAGTCAGCCTATGATATAACACACTGTCAGCTCAATCAGCCTATGATATAACACACTGTCAGCTCAGTCAGCCTATGAAATATCACACTGTCAGCTCAGTCGCCTATGACATAGCACACTGTCAGCTCAGTCAGCCTATGACATAACACACTGTCAGCTCAGTCAGCCTATGAAATATCACACTGTCAGCTCAATCAGCCTATGACATGACACACTGTCAGCTCAGTCAGCCTATGATATAACACACTGTCAGCTCAATCAGCCTATTATATAACACACTGTCAGCTCAATCAGTCTATGACATGCCACACTGTCAGCTCAGTCAGCCTATGACATAACCCACTGTCAGCTCAGTCAGCCTATGATATAACACAATGTCAGCTCAATCAGCCTATGATATAACACACTGTCAGCTCAGTCAGCCGCTGACTGAGCTGACAGTGTGTTATATCATAGGCTGACTGAGCTGACCGTGTGTTATATCATAGGCTGACTGAGCTGACAGTGGGTTATGTCATAGGCTGACTGAGCTGACAGTGTGTCATGTCATAGGCTGATTGAGCTGACAGTGTGTTATATCATAGGCTGATTGAGCTGACAGTGTGTTATATCATAGGCTGACTGAGCTGACAGTGTGTCATATCATAGGCTGACTGAGCTGACAGTGTGTTATGTCATAGGCGACTGAGCTGACAGTGTGTTATATCATAGGCTGACTGAGCTGACAGTGTGTTATATCATAGGCTGACTGAGCTGACAGTGTTGTGTCATGTCATAGGCTGATTGAGCTGACAGTGTGTTATGTCATAGGCTGATTGAGCTGACAGTGTGTTATATCATAGGCTGACTGAGCTGACAGTGTGTCATGTCATAGGCTGATTGAGCTGACAGTGTGATATTTAATAGGCTGACTGAGCTGACAGTGTGTCATGTCATAGGCTGACTGAGCTGACAGTGTGTCATGTCATAGGCTGACTGAGCTGACAGTGTGTCGTGTCATAGGCTGACTGAACTGACAGTGTGCCATGTCATAGGCTGACTGAGCTGACAGTGTGTTATATCATAGGCTGACTGAGCTGACAGCAAGCACGTAGCCAGGATTTCGTCCAGGCGGGGGGGGGGGGCGCCTCGAAAGGGCCCCCTTCTCGAGCGTTGAAAGGCCCCTTCCCAAGCGTTGAAAGGGCCAAACAAAACGGAGGAAAAGGCACGTTACAAGGATGGAGAATTCAATATGACAGGTATGGCTGGGACATACCAACTTTTAGGAGCTGGGGCTAGCAAACTGCCATATCAACTTTGGAACCAGCGACACCAATTTGGAATCAGTTATACCAACTTCGAATATTTTTTCAGGCTTAAGACCTGGAACTCTTACATAAATTGCGCCGTGGAGCGGCGCGAAAATTTGGAGTCTTATACTCTGGATATGCATTCTCATCAATGCGTCACATTGCGTATGGTGTGGACCTCTAAAAATGTTATTGTGCGTTTAAAAGTGCGGAAAGAAGTGTGAAATTAAACTATTTTGCCCAATTGTATAGGAAAGTAGCAACATAACACATAAATGCGCCGAGAAACGGCACGATGTTTTTTCTAACCCGCATATAATTGAATTTGTACGACAATTTTGAGTTGTATTCCCTGGACAACTGCATTCTTACTGTTGAAAGACCCAGGGTCCCTTCAGATCGTCTAGGGGCCCCTCCGACCTTTTCAACGCTCTTCCGACCTGTTCAGGGACTCATCTGGGATCTGCGAAAAGACATAATGTAGAGTGGGTGATATATATTAAATACGAAGAGGACTTACTCCACAATAACAATATTAAATCGTAGCTTTCGGGTATATTGTAACACCCTTTGTTACCGAATGCCTCTTAACCCTCGCCCTACGGGGGGCTGACAGGCCCCCCCTGAGGTTTTTCTTGAATAAATTTGTACACATGAGGCGCATCTTTCTAAAATTTCCGGTAGCTGAGTTTACAACAATTATACGTATGCTGTAAAAATTTAATTGAAATTTGTTAAGTAGTTTAGGAGATAATCATGTTATGATGACGTCATGTTGGTAAAAAAACGAGAAATATTTGAAAAATCGTAGAAAACAGAGTTTTAAAGCAAATTGCAAACGCCACTCACCAAAGATACAAAATGGCATTCTCTTTAAGATGGCTATCTCAGATTTCCAAAATTAAGTTTTTTTACCCCTTAAATGATTTTTTTAAAAAATCCCCACAAAATCAAAAATTTTAAAAATGTTAAAAAACGGAATATATGTGAGAGAACTGAGTATGGACAATACCCATACCAAATTTCAAAGCAATGTCTTTAGTTTTGACTTAGTGATGGCTCCCTAAGTGTAAGAAACTGATGACGTCATTTTTTTAATTACTTTTTTTGACTTTTTTTGGACAAGATACGAACAAATAATTACCTTTTCTGTCTTTCTGAGCTTTTACTGGTCTAGGAACATGCCTTTTTATTTACATTTATCAATTTCTAATTTTGAGGTTTTCTGAAGAGCAAAATCGCTGTTCTGGACGTGGTAAATCCGAGGTCATTCACTGGACCTGGAAGGTCACCTGTTAACCTGAAACTAAAAATCGCATACTGATAGATTCCTCTCATGACAGGCAACATGCTGGTTCTTACGGTGTTGCTCTAAGTTGCTTGGTTTGGAAGTTAACAGGGCGGGGGGGGGGGCTGTCAGCCCCCCGTAGGGCGAAGGTGAAAAAAGTCCCGAATGGAGAGTGTTAATCGCTGACGAAGGGTGTTACAATATACCCGAGGGCTCCGATTTTAATATTTTCCTTGTGTAGTAAGCCCTCTTTGTATTTTTATCTTCATCTAGGATCTCTACGTGTTTTGGGTCCTTCCGGTCTGACCAGGGACTCCTCTGACCTTCCAAGAAGCCCCTCTTGTGTGTCAAGGGGCCATTCGGCCTGTTCAGAGGTCCTTCGGACCTGGCCGGGGACTGCACTGTCTGCTTTGTCGCCCTGCCGACATGCTCAGGGGCCATCCGACCTGTCCAGGAGCCCCTCCAGTCTGGCTAGGAACTCATCTGGCATGTTCAAGGGCTTCCGACCGGCCCAAGGACCCTGTCGGTCTAGCCAGGGGCCCCTCTGACTTGCCCAGGAGCCCCTCCGATCTTCCCAGCGACACTTCTGGTCGGACTGCGCTGGCTGCTTTGTCGCTCTGCCGATATGCTCAAGCCGACCTGACCTGGGGCCCCTCCATGCTGGCTAGGGGCCAATTCGGCATGTTCAGGGGCCCTTCTTACCCACCCAGGGGCCTTTCGGTCTGGTCAGGGGCCCCTACGATCTGCACAGGGGCCCTCTAGACTTATAAGGGGCCCTTCTGATCTGGCAAGGGACTGCACTGGATGCTTTGTCGCCTTGCGACATGCTCCAAGGGCCCTCCGACCTGCCCTGGGGCCCCTCCGTGCTGACTAGGGGCCTATTCGGCATGTTCAGGGGCCCTTCTGACTCACCCAGGGGCCCTTTCGGTCTGATCAGGTCCCCTCTGACCTACACAGGGGCCCTTTTAACTTCACAGGGGCCCTCTGGTCTGTCCAAGGGCCCCCAGCCTGCTAAGGGGCCCTTGCCACCTGGCAAGGGACTGCGCTGGCTGCTTTGTCGCCCTGCCGACATGCTCAGGGGCCCCTCCGACCTGCCCAGGGGCCCTCTGTACTGGATAGGGGCCCATTTGACGTGTTCAGGAGGCCCTCTGACCCGCTCAGGGGCCCTTTCGGTCTTGCCAGGGGCCCCTCTGACATGCACAGGGCTCTTTTGAACGTCCAAGGGGCCCTTTGGTCTTTCAGAGAGGGTCCTGGTGACCCTAAAGGGCCTCTGAAGTGCTCTAAACTCTCTAAAGACCACGCTTCGCGTGGCAAAGAGGCCATGATACCGCGCTTCGCGCGGTCTCGTCGGCCCTTTTCGGCGCGCTGCGCGCCGAAAAGGCCCCCTAGCCTCCAGAGGGTGGGTGGGTGGGAGGAGTGGGTAGCCACCCCCGCCGCCGCCCCGTTCCCCCTTGGTTACGTGCCTGGCTGACCGTGTTATGTTGTCGCCTGAGCACTCAGTGAGCAGTGTCGACGACCTACTGTGATACACCCGCTGCTGATGCTCACTGCTCAGTGCTCAGCACTCAGACAACCTCTTCACCCCACCCTACCCGGCCACCACAGACACACTTCCTAACGCTGGTCCCCGGCTGGGCCCCCACTGGACCCCGGCAGGTCCCGGCTGGACCCAACTGGTCCCGGCTGGACCCCAGCTGGTCCCGGCTGGACCCCAGCTGGTCCCGGCTGGATCCCGGCTGGTCCCGGCTGGTCCCGGCTGGTCCCGGCTGGACCCCGGAAGGTCCCGGCTGGACCCGGCTGGACCCCGGCAGGTCCCGGCTGGTCCCGGCTGGACCGCGGCTGGTCCCGGCTGGTCTCGGCTGGTCCCGGCTGGACCCCGGCTGGTCCCCGGCTGGTCCCCGCTGGTCCCGGCCGGCCCCACGCTGGGCTATCTGGGCACCGGTCGGCCGCCGCACCCATTAGTGTCTGCTAACCGGCCTGGCAGACGCTCGCTGCTCGATCACTGCTCGATCAGCGTCTGAGCGCGTCTTGATCAGCGTCTGAGCGTGTCTTGATCAGCGTCTGAGCGCGTCTCGATCAGCGTCTGAGTGCGTCTTGATCAGCGTCTGAGTGCGTCTCGATCAGCGTCTGAGCGCGTCTCGATCAGCGTCTGAGTGCGTCTTGATCAGCGTCTGAGCGCGTCTCGATCAGCGTCTGAGTGCGTCTTGATCAGCGTCTGAGCGCGTCTCGATCAGCGTCTGAGCGCGTCTTGATCAGTGTCTGAGCGCGTCTCAGCGTCTGAGCGCGTCTCGATCAGCGTCTGAGTGCGTCTTGATCAGCGTCTGAGTGCGTCTTGATCAGCGTCTGAGCGCGTCTTGATCAGCGTCTGAGTGTGTCTTGATCAGCGTCTGAGCGCGTCTCGATCAGCGTCTGAGCGCGTCTTGATCAGCATCTGAGCGCGTCTTGATCAGCGTCTGAGTGCGTCTTGATCAGCGTCTGAGTGCGTCTCGATCAGCGTCTGAGCGCGTCTTGATCAGCGTCTGAGTGCGTCTTGATCAGCGTCTGAGTGCGTCTCGATCAGCGTCTGAGCGCGTCTTGATCAGCGTCTGAGTGCGTCTTGATCAGCGTCTGAGCGCGTCTTGATCAGCGTCTGAGCGCGTCTCGATCAGCGTCTGAGCGCGTCTTGATCAGCGTCTGAGTGCGTCTTGATCAGCGTCTGAGCGCGTCTTGATCAGCGTCTGAGTGTGTCTTGATCAGCGTCTGAGCGCGTCTCGATCAGCGTCTGAGCGCGTCTTGATCAGCATCTGAGCGCGTCTTGATCAGCGTCTGAGTGCGTCTTGATCAGCGTCTGAGTGCGTCTCGATCGGCGTCTGAGCGCGTCTTGATCAGCGTCTGAGTGCGTCTCGATCAGCGTCTGAGCGCGTCTTGATCAGCGTCTGAGTGCGTCTTGATCAGCGTCTGAGTGCGTCTCGATCAGCGTCTGAGCGCGTCTTGATCAGCGTCTGAGTGCGTCTTGATCAGCGTCTGAGCGCGTCTTGATCAGCGTCTGAGCGCGTCTCGATCAGCGTCTGAGCGCGTCTTGATCAGCGTCTGAGTGCGTCTTGATCAGCGTCTGAGCGCGTCTTGATCAGCGTCTGAGTGTGTCTTGATCAGCGTCTGAGCGCGTCTCGATCAGCGTCTGAGCGCGTCTTGATCAGCATCTGAGCGCGTCTTGATCAGCGTCTGAGTGCGTCTTGATCAGCGTCTGAGTGCGTTTCGATCAGCGTCTGAGCGCGTCTTGATCAGCGTCTGAGTGCGTCTTGATCAGCGTCTGAGCGCGTCTGATCCGACGGTACGCCGACTCGGCAGCCCGCCCCGCAGCCCGAGCCCACCCGGCCGACGAGCACAATCGATGGTGAGGATAGACGGAACCCCCATCGGTTCGCATGGGCTGCGGCGGAGGCGGCCATCCGGTCACCGGAGGAGCTCATCCGGTCACCATCTGGGCGGTACTGGTCACTGGTCACTGGTCACTGGTCAGTGGCAGTGACCTTTCTCACCAGAGGCTTCCACCGGACACAGTGTTAAGACTGAAACGCAGTCTTTGCGCGGCTGCAGAAAACTCATGCGGATGCCTGCGGGCGCCTATTACACTGCAAACTGGTTTACCCTTTCCTAGAGGGTAATACCGCCACAGCCGGGTAATAGGGCCCCACAGACGTTTTTCACCACCCACCGGGTGGTAAACTTTTCATTTACTCTCGCCCAGAGGGTAGTTTTTTTCTCGAGATTACCCTCTGCGAACGGATAAGCCCTTAACGTTACCTTTTGTGAGAGAGTAAACCATCATCTACCGTTTTGATTTACCCTCACTCTCTGCAAGAGGGTAAATCAAAACGGTAAATGATGCAGCTTACTCTCTCACAAAGGGTAAAGTTTTATCCGTTTTCAAATACATGGGTCAGTTTCAAAAGTTGATTTTTTCTTCCCGCAACGTCGCGCATCGTGCAGTTGTCGTTCAATGTATTTGAATAGGCACCCGTATCCACTTCGCGCAGCTGCGCGGAGACTGTGTTTTTTAAGCTTTTAGGCCCCAATTCGTTTCAATCCGCTTATCTAAAACCACACCCATTGCGAAAGAGATTCTGCTTGAATGAGTCCCCGTTTTCTCTCGTTTCCAATGTCAAACAGCCAACGTTAAGGTTTTGTATGTTGTTAATTATCAGCGTTAACGACTTTTGCCAGAGCCTGTCCGATTTGTTATCCAGCCCAATTAATAAAAAAGGCCCCCCCCCCATTCCTGGTCACTATCCCGTGAAAGGCTCTGAAGAAGTACTGACGCCTTGCCTACCTCAGGCACTTCACTAACCTGCTCATCTGGCGGTCTGTGAGCAGGTTAGACGGTGAACAAAGAACGGACCCAGCAGATCGGGGATTCTGACGAAATCGAGTGAAACCTTGGGCGGAGTTGTTTGCAGTGTAAACAAACAACTACGCATCGGAGTAATACAAATAGAGCTGGAAAACAATATATTTCTGTCATCTGTAAGAACATTTATCCTTTGCTGCATTGTTTTAACAGTTTTTCATCAATTTGTTTTTCCCAAATGTTGTTAGTGAGATCATCACTCACAGATTTAGATTTACCGCACCGTATGAGGAGCGATCACCGCCATGTCTCCAGTATAGTTGTCTTCCAGCGCGATGCCGAGACTTGGCAGGCGTTTTCTCTCCGGAGGTGAGTATTGACAACTCGCCTGCCGAGCAGCTGTCATCTGCTGACATCGCCAGCAGAAAAACACTGCTCCAGTCCGTCCTGTTTTAGACTCCCCCTCCCGACTCTTAACTCGACTTCCCGACGAGTCAATTGTCGCAGAACTCCAACGAATAAATAGGAGCTGGGCTCCAGCTCCGTTGCTGGAATAATGAATAATCAGACGGGAAGAAGACAATTTTTCCGCTGGCGCTATTCAATGGATTGCATTTGAGGAACTCATTAAAAAGTGTCCGTAAATTTGTCGGCTCGCAAAATGAGGTGCGCTGCGTATGGTGAGCTCAAATTAAATGAGGTACCATTACAATCAATGCTACCGAACGCTCAGAAATTAAGGGAAATTGTCTTGTCATTGCAGGCAGCAATACAAGGTACTGGGAAGAGTGCGTACTGCCTCCCGCCAAAATTTGACACGAGGGCACTCCTATCGAAGTGCGTCCAGTTGAATTTGGGTCGGTTTATCATTAACCCTATTAGTGACAGGCTCCTGGCTACCCCCCATTAGTGGCAGGGGGGGGGGGGGGGATTCACCCCCCCCCCCCCCGAGATCTCGAGATCCATCAGTCCGATTTTCAAAAATAAAACGACGTCCGATTCCCCTCAACACGATCTACATTTGTAAAACAAAATAATATATCTTTGATAGTGGGGCAAGAGGGGGGGGGGGGGGGGGCAAAACAAAGCGTAGAGGTACATTTGATCCACCACAGCTGCCATGTTTATCAACCGATTTTAACGCAACTAATGAGGATCGATAGATATTTAATTGGAGATTGATATAAAACGGTGACGTTTGCAAATTCCAAACTCATAGGTGTTTGCAGGTCACTAAATATGGGGGTGAAGTAAATGCGTAATAAAACTTTTTTTAAATAAATGAAATGGTGCGTTATTGTGACATCAGATACAATCGTTATGAAAACATATTTGTATCCATAAGCGGTGCCAGGTTAGTAAAAAGGAGGCCAAATAGATACAAAATTAACCGAAGGCATGTTGCTACCAAACAATATAAATAAGTTACTGATCATAGATAGTTCCTTTTGCATGTTGTACTTCATCATAGGCGTATCCAGGATCCAAACTGGGGAGGCACAAGACCTTTTGATAGGTATATTTTCCGCTATTACAATACTAACTAGTCAACAGTGACTATTTCACTTGCAGCTTCAATTCACATTTGTTACCCCCATTTTACCCTACTTGGAGTCACCTTTTATCCTACAATCGTTCGTAGAGTACCCACTGCTGCGTGTTTCATCCAAAAACTGCAGTAGGTTATGTCATTGTAGGCCCATGCATCTTAGTTTCCTTGCAATAATATGACCCCCTTTCTTCGATTCCTGAGCACGCCTTTGAAAAAAATGACTTCATCCCCTCTCCTTGCCTCATATTTGCATATATTATAAACTAACTGTATATTGCACCGTAATCGCTGGCATATCGTCATCACCATGCCAGTCACCCCCTTTTCCTGTGCCTGAACACCCCCTGCAACTCTATATGTAATAAATTATGCAAATAATGGAAGGAGAAACTATATTTTGCATCTTCATAGCTATAAATGTCCCTTACATCGCTCTATTGACTACCAGCCAAGCGTTTCATACTTCCTGGAAACCTCCCCTTTTAAAGTTCCTGAAACCGCCTATGCCGTGTAATATTTATTATGGTTCATTAACATCAACTAATTTGAATTTGTTTCCGTTACCGTAAACCTATGTAACTCCTTCATACTTGAGAGTTTATTAATATATAACTCCTCTTCATACTTGAGAGAGAGCAGAGTTTATTTGATTTATATGTGGAATTGGGGAGTGCTGGTTCTGACCCGTTTCGCCGTGGTGCCTGTCTGGCAGCACGGGCATTTGGCACGATCCATCTGCCGCAATATATCAAATATGCTAAGTGAAATACATTATATGTTGTAAAAATCTGAGCAGGACATTGACGTTTGTACACTTACATCAGGCCCGAACAGAGCTGCCGCTATTCCGCTATAGTACCAAGTCCAACCGATAGTAACCCTGGCGACGTGTGGTGTTGGTTTTATTTTCAAATAGCAGTTAAATTGCTTAACAGTTCATGACTAATTTGCAAGGTATTCCGAACAAAAATGAGTAGATTATGCGCATCTAATTTCGACTTTATTTACCTATTTCACACTTGAGATCAGTGATAATAATTATGTGCAAGTGTGTGTGTGTGTGTGTGTGTGTGTGTGTGTGTGTGTGTGTGTGTGTGTGTGTGTGTGTGTGTGTGTGTGTGTGTGTGTGTGTGTGTGTGTGTGTGTGTGTGTGTGTGTGTGTGTGTGTGTGTGTGTGTGTGTGTGTGTGTGTGTGTGTGTGTGTGTGTGTGTGTGTGTGTGTGTGTGTGTGTGTGTGTGTGTGTGTGTGTGTGTGTGTGTGTGTGTGTGTGTGTGTGTGTGTGTGTGTGTGTGTGTGTGTGTGTGTGTGTGTGTGTGTGTGTGTGTGTGTGTGTGTGTGTGTGTGTGTGTGTGTGTGTGTGTGTGTGTGTGTGTGTGTGTGTGTGTGTGTGTGTGTGTGTGTGTGTGTGTGTGTGTGTGTGTGTGTGTGTGTGTGTGTGTGTGTGTGTGTGTGTGTGTGTGTGTGTGTGTGTGTGTGTGTGTGTGTGTGTGTGTGTGTGTGTGTGTGTGTGTGTGTGTGTGTGTGTGTGTGTGTGTGTGTGTGTGTGTGTGTGTGTGTGTGTGTGTGTGTGTGTGTGTGTGTGTGTGTGTGTGTGTGTGTGTGTGTGTGTGTGTGTGTGTGTGTGTGTGTGTGTGTGTGTGTGTGTGTGTGTGTGTGTGTGTGTGTGTGTGTGTGTGTGTGTGTGTGTGTGTGTGTGTGTGTGTGTGTGTGTGTGTGTGTGTGTGTGTGTGTGTGTGTGTGTGTGTGTGTGTGTGTGTGTGTGTGTGTGTGTGTGTGTGTGTGTGTGTGTGTGTGTGTGTGTGTGTGTGTGTGTGTGTGTGTGTGTGTGTGTGTGTGTGTGTGTGTGTGTGTGTGTGTGTGTGTGTGTGTGTGTGTGTGTGTGTGTGTGTGTGTGTGTGTGTGTGTGTGTGTGTGTGTGTGTGTGTGTGTGTGTGTGTGTGTGTGTGTGTGTGTGTGTGTGTGTGTGTGTGTGTGTGTGTGTGTGTGTGTGTGTGTGTGTGTGTGTGTGTGTGTGTGTGTGTGTGTGTGTGTGTGTGTGTGTGTGTGTGTGTGTGTGTGTGTGTGTGTGTGTGTGTGTGTGTGTGTGTGTGTGTGTGTGTGTGTGTGTGTGTGTGTGTGTGTGTGTGTGTGTGTGTGTGTGTTTAGCTCTGGATTAGCCCACGTTATCCTTGACCTAGTGAACTCCAGCCTCGTCACAGGTCAGGTCCCTGCCGCGTGGAAGCACGCACTTGTCACGCCCATACCGAAGGGAAAATCAACCAACAGCCCGTCCGACACACGCCCCATCTCTATCCTGCCCGGCATTATGAAGCTTGTGGAACGCGTAGTGCAGATGCAGTTTAGCGACTACCTGGAGAACCACCACTTGTTGACAGCCGCACAGCATGGCTACAGGAAACAACATTCCACAGAGACGGCGCTCAGTGTTGTCACCGACCGAGTGTTGCAAGCCATGGACCGCGGTGAAATTACTGTTTTGGTGATGCTCGACAACTCTAAATGCTTTGACGTCATCCCTCACCAAAAGCTCTTGGAAAAGCTCCAGCTTTATGGCGTGGACACGGCTTGGTTTGCCAACTATCTGGCGAACCACACACAGCAGGTGCGAGTGCGAGGAGCCGACGGCAACTCGATCCTGTCTCGGCCCCGGGAGAACAACTTGGGCGTGTTCCAGGGAGGGAGTCTGAGCTGCGTGCTGTTTATGCTCTTTGCAAACGACCTTAGTTTACATGTTCCGGACGGCGTCACGACTGTGCAGTTCGCGGACGACTCACAGATTCTTATCACGGGGAAAAACAAAATTTGCCGACCATCATTTCTCTCATGGAGGAGACGCTCGAATCTGTCTTCCAATGGTCTTGCTACAATGACATAAAGATCAATGCCGCTAAAACTCAGATGATTGTGTTTGGGACTCCCGCTATGCTGAAGAGCCTCCCTACAGTCACACTTCGATTTAACGGGTCATATGTCACCGAGTCACCCACTGTTAAGAACTTAGGCCTACACATGGACCGTAACCTGAACTATAAGGCGCACATTGATGCATTGACCTCCAGGTGCAGAGGGATTTTGATCGCCCTGAGCCATGCTCGGCATGTGCTGCCATCAGGCACCGTGAAAATCATAGTGCAAGCCCTCGCTTTGTCAGTGGTGCGCTACTGTTTGAGCGTGTATGGTTCCTGCGGTGCTACCTAAATTCACCGGGTACAAAAAAAAATCGTCAACTTTTGCGCGCGAGTAGTCAGCGGCCGCAGACGCAGCGACCACGTCTCAGACGTTATCGTTCAGCTCGGCTGGCTGCGCGCGACTGAGCTAGTTGAGTACCATGCGGTATCTGCAGTCCAACGAGCCATGACGACCGGCAACCCTGAGCACATAGCAGACACCATTGGACCGCGTGCCCACGATCTGCACGACCACAACACCAGGCACGCCGGTCGCGTCACACTACCGCGTATCCGAACAGAAGCCGGCAGGCGGAGACTGTGTAGCAGGGGCGTCAACATGCTGGACAAACTGCGTATTGATCCAACATGTGGACCATCGTTCCGTGCTGTGCTGAAACGAGCAATATTGTATAGTCGCGACTGAAGTGTTGTACTCATCTTACATGCATGCATCTACTTTGTGCGGACTGCGGAATATGTTCGGCTTAGGCGATTGCCATACCTTTTTAACTGTCGTTGTTTTAATTTAATTTGACGTGTCTGGTGAAAAGCCACCGCAAAGATGTGGATCCATGACAAATACATCTGTATCTCTCTCTCTCTCTCTCTCTGTGTGTGTGTGTGTGTGTGTGTGTGTGTGTGTGTGTGTGTGTGTGTGTGTGTGTGTGTGTGTGTGTGTGTGTGTGTGTGTGTGTGTGTGTGTGTGTGTGTGTGTGTGTGTGTGTGTGTGTGTGTGTGTGTGTCTGTGTGTGTGTGTGCGTGTGTGTGTGCGTGTGTGTGTGTGCGTGTGTGTGTGCGTGTGTGTGTGCGTGTGCGTGTGCGTGTGCGTGTGCGTGTACGTGTGCGTGTGCGTGTGCGTGTGCGTGTGCGTGTGCGTGTGCGTGTGCGTGTGCGTGTGCGTGTGCGTGTGCGTGTGCGTGTGCGTGTGTGCGTGCGCGTGTGCGTGTGCGTGTGCGTGTGCGTGTGCGTGTGCGTGTGCGTGTGCGTGTGCGTGTGCGTGTGCTACTTAAAGGGAATAGTGAACCTTTAACATTATATTTTAACTGAGATAGCCAGATTGTCGGTAGTACTGAGAAATCTCCAAATCTGTTTTTTTTTTCTTCTCTCCTTCCAACACGACTTAGTTTCTGAGTTTCAACGCAAAAACCGTTGGAGCTATTGGGAGCTATTTTAAAGGGAAAAATATTGTGACGTTTCGCATACGTCATCACTACTCCACTGCGATTTCTACCGCACTTCGTTTTCGCTATTTTAACCGACCGCCACCGAAACGTATCAACTTTGTCAATTTGGAACCGATTTCCAATTGAAAATTACCAATACATGCTTCGTGAAAATACAAACTTTTTGATGGGTGGCTGGTCGGTGTTCATGCAATATATCAATGCAATTGTACAAAGTTCGTTTTTTGTTTACGTTGAATTGACTCTTAGCTCACAATATTATTGGCTATGACTTTGTCAATTTGCATTGGATTGCTCATTGGAAATAATACCGATACTCGTCTTGAAAAGGCACACCTTTTGATGGGTAGCTCGCACCGGTAGCTGCAATATTCTCCGCAATAGAAGCACATGCACCTGTAACTGCGATACATTAGGGATATATTCTGCATGTGGTTACAGTTTTAAGTAATTACCTCGTCAATTGTGAACCGATTTCCAATTGAAAATTGACAATAAATGCTTCGTGACAAGACGCATTTGTTGATTGGTGGCTGGTCGGTGTTCATGCACTATATCGATTCAATTTTGACAATGTTTGTTTTTTGTTTCCATTGAATTGACGCTTAGCTCGAAATATTATTGGCTATAATTTTGTCAATTTTCATTAGATTTCCAATTAAAAATAATGTCGACACTCGTCATGAAAAGGCACACCTTTTGATGGGTGGTTCGTACCTGTAGCTGCAATATTAACTGAACTTCCGCACATTTATTTACATCCACCACAAACACACAGATGAACATACATATAAACACATTTGTGGGTAGGTATATGACTTTATTTATTCACATGAACATTATGGGTACGTGTTCACGCAACGCCACTCCAACTCCACTCGTACAAGGTCATAGTGTACACATTCACACATTTTAAATCGCGACCAATATACTCGCGAGTCGCGACCCAGCGAATGAGGTTGTTAGTGTTGCTTACATATTCTGATTCAAGGATCGACTTTTGCCGGTATGACGTCACAACTCGTTTTGGTGACGCAAGATTCTTGTGATGTCACATGCATTAATAACAATATTTGTCCAATTATGAGAAAAAAATATCTCGCAAAAACGATTGCTAGAACCGTAATCAGTACACTCTTGTCCATCATTCCACGTACTTTTCCCAAGGTCAAGGTGCACTATTCCCTTTAAGCGTTAAACTTTAGACGATTGGCATAATCACTTCACAAAATGTGCAAGCTTTACTTTTGAACGCAATGCACAGTTGTTCAAGCTTTACTTTTGAACGCAATGCACAGTTGTTGCCAATATTTCCATGGCAGTATCGCAACAACATTTTTGGAGACCCAATACCTTTTACATGGACTCATGGACCAAACACCTTTCACGCATTTCAAGCTTATTTTAAAATTTAGCCTCAATCACACTGCTCATATAATTCGTTCAACATTTCAGACACTCATTCATTGTGCATCTGGAAACGTGACCGGCGACTGAAGCCACTGCAGCGGATGGGACCAGTGACGTCACGACCTCAATGGGCAGCGTGCAGTCTTGTATGTCTTCTTTTCCAAATTAGCGCGTGTCACGCCATTCCGGTGATATGTATTCCGGTGACGGTGGTGGCTGCCGGTGATCCTTATAAGGCAGCGTAGTATTGGTGTCGCTAGACTATATAGCTCACCTCGGTCGATAAGCTCACCAGTCTCTCGGACATATGTCATATGCTGGGCCCAGTGTCCTAGCATTGGGAAATTTGGGTGGAAAACGACACCCTATGGATGCTATTTTTCCACTCCTTCCCTAGTTTTACTGTGAATTTTCCACTCCTTATTGTAAAATGTATTGGATAATTGGAACCATCATACTGATTTATGGATGTAATGATGGGGACAACCTGTGTAGGGCAAGACAGGTACGAACTTGCATAGATATTAGGTATTAATAATTATACGAATTCTGGTGAGTGAGTAATTGGATATTGATAAAGCCGAGTACATATGTTTTTCCACTCTTTATGCTTATTTTTAGCCAGAATTTTCCACTCCGCACCCAGCTCCAAAGCAATTCTAGGACCCTGACTGGGCCGCGCAGGCATTTATGGGACAGTCGATCGCTCGATGGCTGATTAGTCGCGTCGTGCATAATTATCATGCCGGCAGTGTTCAATAAATCGAGTACACGGCGCATGACCTGTGCGATACAACCAGTAAGGCGCCGTAGTTGGCGAGGAACGAGCGAGCGCCAACAAAATGTATGGTAAATTTCAACTCGATCGGGCAAGTAGTTTCTGAGACACACAAAAAGGGTGCGCACGTGCGCACGTGCAGAGGCACCCCATCCCTGACTTGTGGGAAAGAGGCGGCTGAGAGGTCCCTAACCACACGCCAAATTTGAACACAATCTGCTCAGCCGTTCAGGAGATATAGAATAGGGGTGTGCACGTGCGCACGTGCATAGGCACCCCACCTATGACTTGTAGGCAGGCGGCGGTGGAGGGGTCCCTAACCACACACCAAATTTGAACACAATCTGCTCAGCCGTTCAGGAGATATAGAATAGGGGTGTGCACGTGCGCACGTGCAGAGGCACCCCACCTATGACTTGTAGGAAGGCGGCGGTGGAGGGGTCCCTAACTACACAACAAATTTGAACACAATCGGCTCATCCGTTCCTGAGATATATAATAGGGGTGTGCACGTGCGCACGTGCAGAGGCACCCCACCGCTGACTTGTGGGAAAGTGGCTGCTGAGAGGTCCCTAACCACACACCAAATTTGAACACAATCGACCCAGCCGTTGCGGAGTTTTTTTTTAACGAGAAAACACTTTTCAACACCCCCTCACGCGGCACGCGCCACGCGCTGTGGTAGTCACCCACATGAGTCGGCACTGGTCTCAAACAGGTTAGGTTGGATGGGGCTACTCAGGAAAAAAACCCGCTTGTCAATCAGACGTGCGGTTGCAGAGATATTAGCTTCTCAAAAGCTTCGCCACGGGCTGGGTCGGGCCGGGTTGGGCCGGGCCGCTCATATTCAGATTTTTCCCATATACCACGGAAGGACGAGAGAGCGCTTCGCGCTCGCTCGTAATAACATAACCACACCATTTTAAAGTAGCACATGTTACCGAGCAAGAACAAGCGCTTCGCGAAGAACGTGGCGAGTGATTTGCATGTACCGATAACCGAGGTAGCCCGGTACCGAGGTAATGTACCGAGGTAATGTACGGAGGTAATGTACTGAGGTAATGTACCGAGGTAATGTACCGAGGTAGAGTAACGGCAATCTAGCTGGCACACTTTCGTTACGCCGCACCCCTACCCTACAAAGACTCGACTCAAAAGACCCGATATCACGTGTCTACCTAGTACCTATCCGCTTAGGCTTCTGTTCTGCTTCCTGAGTTGTGTACACGTACAGAATAGCTACTGCATAGCCACACACTGGTTTTACGGGTGTGGCGTCGACCAAAGTTTCCCCCGACGCCTGTCCCCCGTCTCTTGTCACGTGTGTTTTGATGGATCGCCAGATTCCCCACACTGAAGCCACTGTTCGGACCGTCGCGGTGATAGTATGCTGACATCGAAGCGCAGTCATTTCATTAGATCAGGGCCTGAGTAGGCTGAGACAGATCACCACAAAACTGCAGGACAGGGTCGTGGTTGGCTGACGCTGCTGTTTCAGGTTTCATCAGGAAAATGACATCCTTCTTGAAGTTGGGCCTGAAGTTTGTGAAGCAGGTTCTTCGTTTGGTGGAGTGAATGGGCCTTTGATTTCTAGTTCGGCGTGCTACAAAGTTCATCTTTGACCCGACTAGTTTTTCATAATTTGTAGTGCTTTGGTTAGAAAGGCTTCTTTTGACAGAACATTTTATGATTTTACTGAGCAGACTGTATTTCGGGAACCATAATTATTTGTTCAGATACATATATATATAGATACATACTTTTATCAAGGTCATCCACAAGTAGCTGTGGCTATTAAAACCTCTCGTCGTAAGTTAAAATACATCAGTCAATGTCAGAACAAACACAATAAAAAGAATAAAGATCACAAAGGTCCTCCCCCCCAACACACACACACACACACACACACACACACACACACACACACACACACACACACACACACACACACACACACACACACACACACACACACACACACACACACACACACACACACACACACACACACACACACACACACACACACACACACACACACACACACACACACACACACACACACACACACACACACACACACACACACACACACACACACACACACACACACACACACACACACACACACACACACACACACACACACACACACACACACACACACACACACACACACACACACACACACACACACACACACACACACACACACACACACACACACACACACACACACACACACACACACACACACACACACACACACACACACACACACACACACACACACACACACACACACACACACACACACACACACACACACACACACACACACACACACACACACACACACACACACACACACACACACACACACACACACACACACACACACACACACACACACACACACACACACACACACACACACACACACACACACACACACACACACACACACACACACACACACACACACACACACACACACACACACACACACACACACACACACACACACACACACACACACACACACACACACACACACACACACACACACACACACACACACACACACACACACACACACACACACACACACACACACACACACACACACACACACACACACACACACACACACACACACACACACACACACACACACACACACACACACACACACACACACACACACACACACACACACACACACACACACACACACACACACACACACACACACACACACACACACACACACACACACACACACACACACACACACACACACACACACACACACACACACACACACACACACACACACACACACACACACACACACACACACACACACACACACACACACACACACACACACACACACACACACACACACACACACACACACACACGCACGCGCACGCGCACGCGCACACACCCACACGCACACACACCCACACGCACACGCACGCGCACGCGCACGCGCACGCGCACGCGCACGCGCACGCGCACGCGCACGCGCACGCGCACGCGCACGCGCACGCGCACGCGCACGCGCACGCGCACGCGCACGCGCACGCGCACGCACACGCACACGCACACGCAGGCCCACACAGGCCCACACGGGCACACACGGGCACACACGGGCACACACGGGCACACACAGGCGCGCACGTGCACGGCGCACGCGCACGCGCACGGCGCACGGCGCACGCGCACGGCGCACGCGCACGGCGCACGCGCACGGCGCACGCGCACGCAATACATAAATAAGGTACACAACATTACAAGATTAAACGAGCACACTGACAGTAAAAGTAAAATATACTGATAGCAGTTGATAGCAGTGCTACACTGTTAAAAGTAAATAGGCTACTACAGTGATAACAAGTTTCGCACCCCACACTACCTGTCCATTGGTAGAACACTGAACATGACTTTTAAAAGCGTAAATATCATTGGCGAACAGGTATGCGGTAACGTCTCTCTGTCGCTTAAAAATGCATTCATATCTCGTGGGGCTCTACAGTAAAACCCAGGTCTTACGGTGCCAACTAGTGGTCGGGGCACCGTGAAGAGAGTATGCGTGCGGGTCGATCGAGCAGGCACGTGGAAAGAGAAAGAACGCAGCAAAATTGAAGAGTCGTATTTGGCCCGGACGACGTTGCGGAGGAAAAGAAGGTCATGCTGCACTCTCAGAGACGCTAGGGATGAAATGCGAAAGTTGTGCAGCAGGTCACGATACGAAAGAGAGGAAGTCCGACCAGAAGTGTGATTTAGAAGCCATATGACAAATTTGTGCTGCACTCGATCGATCCGCACTGTGTGGGAACCGGCCGCCCCGCCCAGATCACACTGCAGTACTTTAAAATTGAGCGAACATTAGCAAAGTACGCATCCTGCAAGGCTGCGCGATTAAATCTAGAGCCTTTTGATCCTATTTGAAATGACCGAATCATCAAACCCAATGAACGGTTTGCTCGGCTTATATTGTTATAAATGTGAGAGGCAAAAGTTAGCTTGGTGTCGAGAACGACCCCCAGGTCTCTCATCTCAGACACATGCTCGAGCTCCGTTTCATTGATACAATAGTGTGTCCGGACGGGCGTGCGCCTGAGGGTCATTGTGAACGATTTGCACTTGATGGGATTTAGTGCGAGAACCCACTTGACGGACCAGGCCGCTGCCAGACGACCGAGATCACCCTGCAGCACTAGTCCTTCAGCGGGTGACTGCATTTTTCGGTATATGGCAATGAGAAGAAGGGCAACCTCTATCACATTCAAAAGATCATTAATTATTATGCGAAAATACTTTTTGGTCGACGGAAATACGTCCATGTATCGGATCTGCTGGGGAGCTGGGGTGGTTCGGCGCGGAGGTCATGGCCACATATCACACACTGTGCCTCACGCACAAGGTGCGCCACTGCGGCGAGCCTGAGCAGCTGGCTGCGAGTCATGTCCACCGTGGCAGAGGCCCGCGCTACCGAGCGGGTCACGCGTCAGGACCACATGCTGTCTGTGCCTCAGTCTCGGACGGAGATGGGGCGGCGACGTTTTGCCTGTCGGGGGCCAGCATTGTACAACACCCTGTCACGCGAGCTGGTGGGACTGCCCGTGCCGCTGTTCTGTCGCCACCTGAAGCAACACCTTACTGCAGCTCGCCGCCGGCACCTGGACTGCCCGGCCTCTCACCAACACCCGGACACGTTTATTTTGATTTGACTCGTGCCTGAGTGTGTGTGTGTGTGTGTGTGTGTGTGTGTGTGTGTGTGTGTGTGTGTGTGTGTGTGTGTGTGTGTGTGTGTGTGTGTGTGTGTGTGTGGCTGTGGCTGTGGCTGTGGCTGTGGCTGTGGCTGTGGCTGTGGGTGTGGGTGTGGGTGTGGGTGTGGGTGTGGGTGTGGGTGTGGGTGTGGGTGTGGGTGTGGGTGTGGGTGTGGGTGTGGGTGTGGGTGTGGGTGTGGGTGTGGGAGTGGGTGTGGGTGTGGGTGTGGGTGTGGGTGTGGGTGTGGGTGTGGGTGTGGGTGTGGGTGTGGGTGTGGGTGTGGGTGTGGGTGTGGGTGTGGGTGTGGGTGTGGGTGTGGATGTGGGTGTGGGTGTGGGTGTGGGTGTGGGTGTGGGTGTGGGTGTGGGTGTGGGTGTGGGTGTGGGTGTGGGTGTGGGTGTGGGTGTGGGTGTGGGTGTGGGTGTGGGTGTGGGTGTGGGTGTGGGTGTGGGTGTGGGTGTGGGTGTGGGTGTGGGTGTGGGTGTGGGTGTGGGTGTGGGTGTGGGTGTGGGTGTGGTGTGGGTGTGGGTGTGGGTGTGGGTGTGGGTGTGGGTGTGGGTGTGGGTGTGGGTGTGGGTGTGGGTGTGGGTGTGGGTGTGGGTGTGGTGTGGGTGTGGGTGTGGGTGTGGGTGTGGGTGTGGGTGTGGGTGTGGGTGTGGGTGTGGGTGTGGGTGTGGGTGTGGGTGTGGGTGTGGGTGTGGGTGTGGGTGTGGGTGTGGGTGTGGGTGTGGGTTATTTAGCTCATTCATGTCCCTGGAATGCTATGTGTGTTTTAAGCAATGACTTCGCCGTCGAGAAATGTACATATTTCTCTTGTCTCCTTCATGACCTTAAAAAACTTCATGTTAATGTATGACGTCATGCATATAGTAGCTTGGATATGGAAGCTATTACACACAATAATGGCGGTCTTGAGGCATATATACGCAGGCTGCTTGTAACGTTAACAACCGTGGGGAGCAACTCGGCGCAGTGGTAAGATACTTGCCTTCTGTGCCGGGGACCGGGGTTCAATCCCTCGGCGGGCCTCTGAAAAAGTCTGCCCGGCTCCCCATACCCTTCGGAACAGGGTGAGAGTTCCAATTAGCACCTTGGTCCCAAGAGGATACGGTGCTTGGTCCACAAACCAACCAACCGTAAACAACCGTTGTGTAATTGGCAGAACGGAGCGAGTTTCTGTCTGATTTTTTTGTTTAAGTTTTAAGTGGTAGATATACCTATCGCTGGCATCGTAAAAAATACTCAGAGCTAACGTGTGGTCGATTGTGCGTTTATATTTCAAGAAGAACGAGGGAAGAGTTCGCTGGTAATTAGTGCAGTATTCCATGGTCAACTACAGTGGAGCTATATCGCCCAAAACCCCCAATCATCATCATCATCATCATCATACAGTGAGGGTATTGAGAAGATTGACGCAAATGATGGAACCTATTTTTTAGTATCTATGTGTGCAGCTAATTTTGTTGGTGTTGAGTATATATTCTTGTGATGCTGGGACGCTGGGTCCTCCATTTAATGGCGGATAATGTGTGGATGTGCCAATGAATACAATTATGGTGAAAACCTCTTGTGTCTTCAGTTTTGGAATTGGTTGAGTTTCTGCCCGACCGAGACACTGACACACCTTCCATATGAGCCGGAGTCTAGCTGCCTGATCTGATCACACACAACTCGAATCTTGCCACCATATCTCAATCTGCCAAACAGCCCATCGCAAGGTGACCATAATACATCGCCAACGGCAACGAGAAAACAGCTGTATCGATTTCAGCTTTATTGACAAACCGCACAGATGTGGCACAATGCGGCGCTGATGTAGGTTGTTTGGTGTCCGGTCACGATGATGATTTGGACTTTAGGGCGCCTCAGCTACTCAGGCTATGTGGCACCCAGAAGGTGTCACCTCGATGAAGATGGTGCTCCCATCCTCAGCAAGGATGACGGTTTTCAGAGCATCTTCTGCAAAAAGAAAGGGAAAAGGTTTATGTAATATTCAGGACAGGGACAGCGCGACAGGCAACTGGGGTGACTGGGGTGACTGGGGCGACTGGGGCAACTGGTGGGACTGGGGCGACTGGGGCGACTGGGCGACTGGTGCGACTGGGCGACTGGTGCGACTGGGGCGACGGGGCGACTGGGGCGACTGGGGCGACTGGGACGAATGGGACGAATGGGACGAATGGGACGAATAGGACGAATGGGACGAATGGGACGAATGGGACGAATGGGACGGCTGGGATGACTGGGACGACTGGTGACTGGCGACTGGCGACTGGCGACGGGCGACAGAGCGACAGAGCGACACTGATTTTACTCTAAAGTCCAGTGCTCCCACAGACTGATTTGAATGGTGAAAGTATAGCGCCATCATGGTCCAGTGTTTATCTAGCTGGTTAATAAATTCATTTTAGGAAAAATTGATGAATAGCTCTGATTCTTACTTCTAATGTTTTCCTTATACAATATTTACCTTATTTCTATTATATTTCTATAGGAGACAATACAAAAGGCATAATAAAACAAATCTATCAAACTTTGTCTATATGAGATGGTTGTGCTTGCCATAATGATGAAATGAATATAGATTGGGATGATCAACAACATGGCAATATTGATTTTGTATATGAACAATGGCTGAAATTACAGAATTGAGCTTTCGTTTTTACAACACCTTCAAGATCTTGAAGATGATGTAAAAACGAAAGTTAGATTATGTAATTTCGGCCATTGTTTATATAAAAAATGCATATTGACATGTTGATCATTCCAATCAATATTGAATATATGAAACGCCTGATCTGTGTAAAAAAAATCCGTTTGATGACCAATGATTTATCAGGTCAGCAGATACTTACCTGAAACTCGTTGCTCTCAACTCATGGCCGCACGCGCTGATACAACAATTTCGTGCTTTCGGTCCCCGGGCCTCTGATTCCGACACTGAGACTGAACCCACGGTTAAAAGCCGTTAAAAACAAGGTAACTTAACTTTTAAATACATATACTAACTCAATCCCCTGTCCCAATGGTAATCTATTCACAATCGGTACTATTTACTAATGGCAATGGTTACGGCTAGTTTGCGGCGTATGATGTATGAATCTGCGTATGATGCAATTCTGACGTCAGCGGGTATGACATCATACTACCGGCGAAGTTTCGCGGACACGAAACTTCGGAAAATGGCAAATGAAACTAGTCCTGTGTCCAAATTACTTAACGTAGGGAGGTAATTCTTTCATACAGCCCATTGTTTCGATCTGCTCTTAAAATAGGCTATCTCAGTTCAAAACCCCATGTTAAATGTGAACTATTCCCTTTAACCCTCGCCCTACGGGAGCTTTTTCACCTTCGCCCCACGGGGGTCATAAAAAGACCCCCGGCTAACTTCCAAACCAAGCAACATAGAGCAACGCGGTAAGAACTAACATGTTGCCTGTCATGTTTGGAATCTAACGGTATGCAATTCTTAGGTTTCAGGTCAACGGGTGACCTTCCAGGTCAAGTGAATGACCTCGGATCGACCACGTCCAGAACAGCGATTTTGCGTTAGAAAACCTAAAAATTAGAAATTGACAAATGTAAATAAAAAGGCATGTTACTAGACCAGTTTTGTCTCAGAAATACAAGAAAGGTAATTATTTGTTCTTATCTGGTCAAAAACGTCCAAAGAAGTTATTTAAAAAATGACGTCATGAGTTTCTTACACTTAGGGAGTCATCACCAACCAAAAAAAGAGATATTGCTTTGAAATTTGGTTTGGGTGTTGTCTACATACTCAGTTCTCTCACACATACTTCGATTTTGTAAAATATCTTTGAAATTTTTTATTTCGTAGTGATTTTTCCGATTAAAAAAAACATTTAGGGATCAAAATCCCAAAATTTCGGAAATCCGAGATTGACATTTGAAAGATAATGTAATTTTCTATCTTTGTTTAATTGGTGTGCAATTTGCTTTAAAACTCTGTTTTCTACGATATGTCAAACATTTATCGTATTTCCACCAACATGACGTCATCAAAACATCATTATCTCCTAAACTGTTCAACTAATTTCAATGAAATTATTACAGCACACGTATAATCGTTGTAAACTCAGCTACTAGACATTTTAGCAAGATTCGTCGCATGTATAAAAAGTTATGCAAGAAAAACCTCACGGGGGTCGTTTTAGGACCCCCCCGTAGGGCGAGGGTTAACGGGATATTGCCACCTCCGGAGGATTTTAAAAAAGCAACTTAAATGAATGACGAGGATCAACAATCGTGTATGCTGAAGCTCAAACTTGCTCCTGCAGCACCTAAAGCAGGGTCTTCAGGTTGGAGTCTTCGACTCCAACCCGCAACCTGGCTCTGACTCCGCCCAATAATACCACTACCAGATTCCATCCGACTCCCCGAGTCCGCGGCTCTGGTGATTACAAATCCCACCATTTGACGGGCACGGCTTAGTAAGGATACTTAAATTACAATGGACTAGACACCACACAAAGCCGGACCAAATTATGTGACCGGATGATGACCAAATGACCGGATGATACAAATGACAATGCTTTTTTATCATGGCGAGCTCATGAGATTTCGCTCCCTTGTGCTTCCTTCTTTTCCTAGGAATGTTTTAAAACAACTTGCCTTATTAAAAGTGGCTTAAATTTCTTTAAATCAGGAAATGTTGTTAATTTTCAACCGATTTCAGTCGCCATGAAATCGGTTGGACCTGAATCTAGCAATTTGATGTCGAAAACGAAAAAAATGGCATGGTTCATCCCCCTTGACACTTGAAGGTACCACTGCACTGGTCGGGACTAAAACGAGCCCACCACTTCGCTTGACACATCACCACACATATACAAACTCAAATATGAACCAACCCAATAAGTCCACAAATGCAGTCACACAAACTGCTCTATTGGATTTCAGAATTAGTCTCGGTTTTTAATTTCGACTGTCATAGATACCAATGAACGGGTCAGTGGCATTAGGTTTCACCGTTCTAACATTACTGTCGTCTGTCATATCAATGTCACTGAAATGTCCTCCGCGATACCCACGTTATTGAAAGAGATATGGAGCAGCATTGCCAGTCACAGCTCAGTGATAGCCACAATGGATAATGGATGAGCGAGCGTCAAAATGGTGGGGATCAACAATCGTGTATGCTCAAGCTCAAACTTGCTCCTGCCTACAGTAGGGTACCTACCACCTAAAGTAGGGTATCGGCAATTTTTATATATATTTATTTCTGACTCCAAAACGTTGGTCCCAGCTGTGCTCAGTACTACATTCATGATGGCCGCTCTCATCCAGTTTGGCTGTGAAATTGGCGCCCTCCCAAAGCCGAAGCGTCCGAATAAGCCGAGACTTGACCTTGCAAAGTCTATATGTGTTACAAGGTATTGGTCACAAATCTCCTACGGTCCCAAAGTCGAGCATTAGCAATTTTTGCAGTTGTATTCATGTTGCACTATGAAAGTGGCTATGGGTGTTGAAAATATAATTAACTGTATACGCATTTTAATTTTAAAGTGCACCGACGGAATGGTGATGTTGAGTTTGCAATATTAAAAAGCAAACCATAGCCCGCAAAGAAGTGATTCCAAATAGTGATGAAGCGACTCCAATTTTACGAATGTGTGCCAATCATGAGTGGTGCAAATGTATTTTTTAATCTAATGGGGGGAGTTTCGGGAACCAAATTTTGCAGGTGAAATCGGACACGCTTAATCTACCGATACACACCAAGAACT